>VWYO01013209.1:0-30059 GCA_013400275.1 Rhadina sibilatrix | reverse complement strand
TTTTTTTTTTTTTTTTTTTTTTTTTTTTTTTTTTGAATAGGAAATTATATCTTCACTGCAGTAAATATGGAGGGTCAAAGCCTTAGCTGATGAGAATTAGATGCAATCAATGAGCTTTTATCCATATTCATCAGCTGAAATCTAGACTAGAAATTTAAATTCTTGTTTCCTAGATTGTATTCATGCAAGTCAATTTATTTTGGCAGTGTAATCAATACCTCTGTAAACAAAAGATATTTACAATAGCATAACCAACCATACTCTGGAGGTCATTACAGTGATTTCATATTTGTGTTCTTCCATTATTATGGGGTAATATTAAAAGTTTCACAAAGGCTTCATTCAGTCATTTTTAACAAAATAAATCATAGAACCACAGAAGGGTTTAAGTTGGAAGGGACCTTAAGGATCATGTAGTTCCAAGTCCCCTTTCATGGATAGACCCCTAAGTTCTACCACTGACCTCGAACCCGTTTTTACAGTGTGCTTCTGAAATATTTCCTTCTTCATTTTTTACAGATTACTTATTAGTTTTTGAAGTAACCCAAAATGGTGGATGAAGTGATCATGTACTTGTGTGTTTTTGATCATATCAAAGCTAATCTTTCTGAAACTCCTAGTCCCAACATTTTGAGTTTAGTAATATAAGAAGTTTTGTTAACACTGAGAGGTGATTTGCTATGTAACACTGTGTATGCCAAGGTTGAATCTTTCATTCAGTAAATATTCTCTCTGTTTTAATCCTGCATTTTAAAGAGAATGATTTCTTCTTTTAAGATGATGGCCACTGAATTGCATACCATTCTACAAGAACTGGTTGCCAATGTGTCATGTAACTAGCTTGAACATTTAAGTTCTAAATTTCACTGAACTGGTCATGATATAATGCTATCTAAAGAATGGCTATGAAGTGTGTCTTTCAGTTTCCGCTATTACAAAAGGTAATGGCTTACCGTTTGATAAAGATAGACTTTTGGTAAAAAGATCAGTCAAGAGTCTCTTATTCCACCCATGTAGCTTCAGAAATCACTCTGCAATCACACTCAGCACTATTAACACTGTTACTACATCTGTGCATTCATGTGACACCTGTGGTCAGTCAGGACCTGTGGCTGAGAGATTCTTCCGTATACTTCATAGGAAATGAAGCATCATATCATCAAGGCATCAGCTAGTGAAAGCAAAACATTCAGTCATCCATTTAATAGCATGAAAATCTCTCTATGACTAGTGAATTTTAAAATGAGGAATAAGCAAAAATTTTCTGTGCAACCAGCTGTGATTTTTTTGGAAGAGCTTCTCAAAACACCAGCTAAAAATATTAATTATAAATGTATTTTTTAATTCTGTAAATGCAGCAGGGTATGGTATGTGGAGAACAGAAACTGAGCAAAATATGTTTGCTGACACTTTCTGTAAACTGGATGAAATTGAAAATATTTCTCATACGAAAGTCACCAGGAACATTGTACTGTGTATATTATTAAGGGAATTATCATATTACTGTCAACTACCATGTAATCTGATATTTGGCCTCAAAATGTTTCACACAGAAGTCAACAAGCAGATGCCTTATTCCTTCCACAATGTGAATACCTTCTCTATTGCTCGTTGTTTATGGCAGTAATTATTAACTGCTGATTGAAGTGTGATTTGTATCACAGACAGTGAGACAGATGATCCAAGAGAAAAAAGCTGGTCCAGGGACAATGCCTTCCAGTAGCCCAGATGACTCTACACCGTACTCCTGAAATCAGAGTTAGGATACCAAAGACACATAACTGCATTTATTTTCAGTAAAAGAATTACAAACTGGAGTGATTCCAGCAGAGGACCACTAAAATATTGGAGTGTTTAAGGGGCTGAAGCATATGATTCATGTGAAACTGAGGGAGCTGTTTGTTCATCATGCAGAAGAGTATGTAGCAAAATCTAATTGCTTTTTCTAAGGTTCTCATGGTAGAATATTGGGATGTTGCAGGGTGATCTCTCAGCACAGCAAGTTGTACTTTTCACAGAAGTACCTAACAAAAGAAAAAGGCACAATTGCCAAAACTTGCTTCTAAGTTTCCCTGGATATATAGGAAAAGCTTTTCACAATGAGGACAGAGACTAGAACTGGATGCCCAGAGAGCCTAAGGAATCTCCACTCTTGCAGACACTCAAAACTCAGCTGCACATAGCCCTGAGTAAGTTGACATTATAATTAACCTGCTTTGAGGAGAAAGTTTGCACCAGAAAACCACAAATGTCCATTCCATCCTAAAGTATTCTGCAGTTCTCCGTTTCTTGTCATCTCAGGTCACCTTTGCTGCACCTGGGAAAGAAGACTTTAACAGTCACCTTAGGGAAAGTCAAATCCAGGGTAGGAAAGATTTGAGAGGAGGCAGCCCAAAGGCAGGATGAACAAGTCAGAGAAAGAGCTGTCACCCCTTGGCAATACACAAGACCACCTGACTTCTCAAGGAAAATCTGTGTGGAAAGGTTGGTAGAACTGAAATAGGTGTCATGAAGGATGTGGTGCTGCATGGGAACTGAATGACATCCAGATTTACTCAGGAAGATCTCAGAGATGAAAAGAAACTTTTCTTGGCAAAGTGCTTTATAGTATGTCAGTCTCATTTGTAACAGTCTTTCAAGCTAAAGCAATACCACTGATCCTGCTGTTGCAGAAGGGACAAAGTGGACTGATGTCCAAAAAAGAATAGCACAAAAGATCACTAGCAAAATCAAGAGACATGATCCCTTTGTAGATCTTCTGAGTGTGGCCTGAGAGCATGCTTTAGACCAGAGAACCATAAGAGAAGAAGAAAACATACACAGTCCAATCCTCCATATTAAATTGCTCAGTGAGCACAAGTGGAGGTAAGGTAGTCTCTATACCTGCCGTTGCACCAGACAGATCATTGGACGACATCAAATACAGTAAAAGGACCAATGCTGACTTTGTACCAGTAGCTTGATTTTTTTTTCATCTGTTTTTGTTCCTATGCACACTTTTTAAAAAGAAAGGTTTCCACTTGGCTCTGTCCTTCCTCTGGGAATGTGCTCAGACTTAAAGATTTATGGTTTCTTTCAAGATGTGGGGTGTAGCTCTTTTAGATGGAGAAACCATAGTCACCATTATTTCCTTTTTAAAGACTCCTAGTGTTTCCTACTAATAAATTACTTGTGTGTCTCCCAAGGCATTCAATATCAGTGTCAGTCTTCCCTAAACTGTCTCTATTACTGGGAAAATTGTCAACTATGGGTTACTTGAATGAGATGCTTAGTATGGTTTATGCTGTTTCAGAAAATGCATTTGAAGACCCTGTTGGATTGAAAGTGATGACAAGGAAATTTTATCATGGGACTATAAGCATTCAAAATAGTAGCAACAAGTGAGGGGTCATGTTTTGGCAACAGCAGTGAGAGAAAAATGAGAGTTTAGCAGCGGTGCAAAGTGCAATGATGCACTTCTGAAGAGTTGAATGAAAATTTAAGTAGAAGGCAACATTTTTATATTTTGCTGACAAAGACAAAACAAGATGTTGGTTATGAAAAGAAGGCTAAAAAAAAAAAAAATCATGAGTAAAGGGCAAGTTTGTTCACCTGAAATATTTTGGTGATAAAAAATGATAAAATACCTCAAATTAGAGGTTCTTTTTTCTCAGAGGTATAATTATTAAATGCTAACATAGCCCAGCATCTAGTATGTCATGCTTCTTTCCATGTGGCCAGAATTACAAAGACATCATTTTGTATCAGGAGGTTCTCTTTCAACAGTGTAGCTCTGAAAGCATAATTTTCAAATGCTTTTCAGAGTTTATGCCTGGTGAGTGAGGCTCTTTACCTTGTGAACTTTCACATTATTGGGCCAACTGAAATAGATGCTCTTGTCCTTTCAGAATAGAGTTTCAGCCATAACACTTAATTTCTGACCTTTGTGGGTTTAACTTATACTCCATGATGACCTTCAGAATACTGGCACGAATATATGCATTTGCATATTATAGATCCACAGCCTGAAACATGTACTCAAATTTAGAATAAGTAGCTTCTGGGTATGCATAATGCTTATGGGGCTTCCCTTTGTGATTTTTGTTGTTGTTGTTGTTGGTTGTTTTTTTTTGTTTGGTTTTTTTTTTGGTTTGTTTGTTTGTTTTTTCTTTTCTTGTTGTTTGGGGTTTTTATTTTTTATTTTTGTTTGAGGGGGGTGTTGTTACATCAGTGAGATTTTTACTTTTTATTCATGGATACGTGTATATATGTGTATGTACCTTAGGACACCAGAACCCATAATGTGGTATTGAAAGGAATACAATGTGCAACATATGAGCTGAATAGGACAGTAAAGAATAATTTTTTTTTATTAGTTTAAAATTTGACTAATGATTTTTTTTTTAGAATATATTCGAAAAACTACTTCTAGACTAAAATATTATTTCAAGTTTCAGCTTGCTGAGGATTTTCATTAAAAAAATTACAAGCTCCTAAATATAGGGATTTATGTAGCAAAAAGGCTGACAGTCCCCTAACTATAACAACAAGAAGAAACACGACTCCAATGCAAGAGGAATACTTATCCAGCAGAACAGTGAATCTACAAACCATTGTTATGAAAAGTACCTTTCTACTTAGTTATATTCAATCTGCAAATCATAAACTCATTATTTTGCTGGCAAAAAAAATAGGCTAGATTGGATTTCAGTGTGTTTTTTTTTTTCTTGTGTCTCATTATTCTACATCTGTACTGACTCTTCCTTTCAATCATTTCCTTTGTGATTGCTCAGCTTCGTGTTTCCTATAATTTGTTAGGCTAAAATGCTTGACGTTTAAACTGGGAGTCCCATGCAGCTAGTCAGCTCAGAACCTGACTTTCATCTTAAATGGGGAAAGCAAAAAGCCAGGAGAAAATGGAGGCCAAGGAGAGGAGAAAAAGTTGTTTATATTTCTGAATTGGCTAACGCAATGCTGTAAGAGCTGTTCTGGAATAAAATACCTTTCTCTTCTAAGATAAGCACTGGCAGCTTTGCCATCTGCAGTATAGAATACCTACCTGCTCTGAAATATACAGTGATTCTGTGATAGCTGACTTATATTTACTTACATAAAACAAGCTATACTTTCTCCTTCTGGATTTGTTCTGCTTTCATTTAATCAGTTTGGCAGCTTACCTTGTGTACAAGCTGTCAAAATTTGACTAATGTGCCTCTGGGAATCAGCTGGTCAGTAAATCTTTCCTTTCTCAGACTCTTTTGGCTTTGTTGAACTGTTCTGTCATTATAGTAACCAATTGAATTAGAATTGGGTTTTTATTTGATAGTTCATTCTCTGAAACATAGACAAAAATTACAGCAGCAGCATGGTAACAAATTGAAAAGACTGAGGGTGGGGGAAAGCTTAATTTATTTTTTTATTTCTCTCATGAATAAGAGTTTAGATTTCCCAATATTACCTTAGAAAGATGAAAAAAGAAATCTACCTGTTTATCTGAGCAATAATTATATATTCTGTGTAAGGAGAAAACATTCTGCTGTGCACTGATGAAAACTGTTAGTCATTTCATCATGTTCTGCAGCATTGCTTCTCCTGACTGCGCACAGTACTAATAAAACAAGTTAATGGAGTTTATTCTGTCACAAACACTACAATTTCAAAGAGCTGATTGCAGTCTATGGGAAATCAGTGTCTAACAGCCTCTTAAAGATGCACAGTAGTTTTAACATATTATCCGACAGAAGATATACATTAAAGCACTCTAGTTATATGTGCAAGAAGACAGGGAGAAAAGGAGCAACAGCACCCACTGTTTGTAGTTCACAGACCATTTATGATAGCTGGATCAGTACACAAGAGTCCCTCCATGTTTCTAGTATTTACAAATTCTCCAAATGATAGTTTGTCTGAAAGTCAAATTAGCTAGGATACAGAATTGAGAAATTCACATTTTATAAGATGCATTTAAACCAAATCATACTATTTAATAAGTGACTTGCAGCTTGGATTTATGTTGATAAAGATGTACAAACCAAATGCTATTTCACAGTGTCTGAAATTGCATGTTATTCACACTAAAATATGAGGCTGATTATAAGATGCAGTGGTAATCAGACTGAATTAATAGGAGCCCTTCAACAAACCTTCTTTTCTTCAAGACTCATGACATTCCCTGTAAGTAAGCATGGAGAAAATGTATTATTTTGGAAAATAGATGTCAACTGTTACATGAGGATTGGGATATATTGCTTTGGTTAATCAATACAACTTTCAAATTTAAAGTATTGTTTATTGCCATGAAGGTTTTCTACAGGATAACCTCAGTCTAATACCAATTAAACTCTAAGAAAAGAGAAAAATGAAAAGAAGATGTTTCGATGTTCACTAGACTTTAGGACCAAAGAAATGCATTTCCATTATGGAATGCTACTATTTTACTTCACTGTCTTCTTATAAGAAACTCATCCCGTTGGCTTATGGAATGCCAATTAAAGCTGGGGGATCTTAGGAAAGCTAAGGCTTATTCAAATTTCTAAATCTCAAATTTTCTAGCAGAGGCAGACACTAATGGGTCTTGGTATAAAATTTAAGTACACAGAAACTCTCATGAGGGCAGTAATAACATTGGAGACAAAGCAAAATAGTTTATTACTGGCCTGGACTCAACATTAACAGGATGTCCTTTGTTCTTGTTTGTGATGCTTTTCGTGGCTTGGTGAGAAATAGGGACAAAAGGGAGATAGCAGCAGCAGATGTGGATATAAAATGTGTACACTGATAAACATATGGCCTTAGATGAAAACAAACAGAACAGAGATGGTGAAATTGCCATTGCCATACCAGAATTTCTGTCCCTAGGATTCAGTAAATGTCACCTATATAATTTTAAACATCTTTAGTGCAGTTCTAATATTTTCCTTATTTTCCTTTTTCCTGTATTATTTTCAAGGCTAAGGACATTTTATAAAGAGATATAATGTATTCAAAAATATTATTGATCTCATTTCCATTGTTTAATTTTGCACAATGTAAAGTCCGTATAAAACGAATGTATTTTCAGGGCATCCAATTAGCAATGTATTAAACATATTTTTTCCAAAAGTTTTTTAAGTGTCTAATATTTTAAGTCATTAATTTTTCAAAGTAATTTAGGGCTTAAAGCCTGCTAAGAATCTTTTGTCTTCAATATTAATTTCTAATATTTTCTGCTAGTATATCACATATAACTCAATCTGCCTTGGTTTTATTTAACCTAAAAATCACATAAATATTTTTCATTATTCTATATTTCTGATTAAGAGCCTGCCAGTGGGTCAGCAGGATATTGATAATGGGGCATACATATTGTCTCCTCAGACAGATTGTTAAATCCTGAATAGGTCTGCTGATTTGCAGAGTTTATGTCTCCATTCTGCAATGTAAATGTGCAATGTTGCATGTGTGAATGTAGAAGCAAGACAGAGAAAGGATATACAGAGATGCTTACTACCAGAGTGACTGGAAATTGCCCTAGGGAATGAAAAGAAGATTATTCAAATCTTCTGACAGAAGATGGCAGAAGAGGTTAGTGCCCAGTTGGGAGAGCAACTTTGTTTGAAATCCTTGCCACTCTGATACACCTATTGCTTGTCATTTTATCCCTGCTTCATCAGTAATGAAACCAGCAGGCAATAGCTTCTCTCTAATACTGTTGGGCAATACTTAGGACAGCTGTTGAGCATACCTATAGCATTAATCTCTAGCTTAAATTCCGTTGACTTCATTGGTATGTAAGGATACAGTTCTGAGGACAACATCTCTGCTGCTGTCCTACAAAGAAATGGTCATGAGCTGCAGACCAAGAACTTTCCCTTTCTTCTGATACTCTTGCTTCACCTTAGGTTTGTGCTCAAATAAATATTCTCCACAATGTAACCTGCAAAGACTTAGAAACCTTGTTTAGATATTCAAATTTAAGAGACTAAAACTCACGAGATAACATTTTACAAGCACTGAAGAAAACGTATGGCTTTCCTCTGGTGATACAGCTTGTCGTTATTTTGTCCACCTTTTTAGGCAGTGGTATACTCTTTTTTCTCTCTCTAAGGAAGAAATAGAAGGGTGTCATAAAATAGGGATATTCCATTAGATTTAGTTTGACTACAACTTCAATCACATTTATATTATCTGCTGGGTTTTGAGTTGTGCTAGTTCTATTACATATTGAATGCAGTTGTACTGAGAATATGTAAATAAAATTAAAGATATTAAGAAATAACAATAACAATTATTTACATATTGATACTGATATTGAAATGCAGTAACAAAAAACCTCAAAGATAAGGCATTATTTTATACTGTTGGAAAAAACTGAGGTTAGATCTCAGTTTCCATCTACTCATCATACTCCTTCGTAAGCTATATTATCTAAAGGAGATGTGAAAGTGATCAATCTAACAAATTTATTTATGGGAATGGAAAGGAATCAGGTCTTTATTTATTTATTAAGGGTTCTCTAGCTCTTTGCATTACAGTAAGTATGATCTATAATTTTATTTCCTTCCTATGTTATACAAGGATTTCCCGTGATACCTAGGTCCCTCAGGTCCATCTTATCTCAATATGTAGATAATTCCTTTTTTTCTTCCTTAGAAAGCCATTAAAATGAGGCACCAGGGATTTGAAAGCCCCATTTGAGTTTTTCAGACATTGTATACAATCCAATGCAGCACCTTTTATTTCGACGTATCTGTAAGAATTTGTCACACATTACTGAAATCCTCTCAGGGGAAGTACAGCAGCTGTTTAACAATACTTGGCATCAGGCTACAATGTATTAAGGCAGGAAGTGATGAGCCAAAACATATCAAATTGAACTGCAGGGGCAAAATAGGTATGCAAAATGCAAATCCTCAATCGGAATTTGGCCAATCCACCAGGACTAAAACTGCTACTCTTGCAAATAGTGATGTGGAATTAAAACACAATTGTGGGTATGCTGGATAGAAGTCTTACTAATCCCTTTGTTCAGGAACTTACTAAGAAATATTGACTGTGGAGATACCAGCCAATTTATTGAAGCTGTAGCCCTAGGGAGCTAGTGCAAGTTGTAGTGCATTGTGATGTTCTGCTCTGCAGCAATAGTGCAAAATATATACCCATTGCAAGTCAATTTTAAATGCATTTTTCTAATGTGATGAGTCATAGTCAGTGTGTAAGACTTTGGATCTACTTCAAAATTTTTAAAGTTTTTTTCTTGGAAGTAAGAACTGTTTATATATATCTAATGCTTTTAAAATAATAAGATTTCAGAAATGTATTATGAAGATTTAAAGTTTAAATTAAAGACATTAAAATGTTGAGATAACTAAGGCAATAAGGTGGGTCTTTTTGCACCAGCATCAGCTCAGGATTTGAACCACATTCTGAAGAGGGATGGAGAATCAATTGTACTGAGAGATAAAGGATGATACTTCAAATTCATAGAAGTGTGTGAAGACAGACTGACTCTAGCTGTGCTGTGGCTGTTCAAAAAAAAAAAAGTAGAAAGACTGGTAGCAGATGATCTCTTAGGGAGCAGATCTGTTAGAGAAAGTACTGAAAATTATGGTTTAAAATAAAATGTAAAAAGAAGGACTACACCAGAAGAGATAGCATGAAGGAAGTACTTTCTCTCTTAAAACCAGGAAAGTAGAAGAATTGTGCAAATCTTGGCATGCAGATATTGCTGGAACCTGTATTTGCAGTAGTCACTGCTGGCAAGTAAAGGCCATATCAATCCATGGAGTTAAGTCAAGAAAAAATGGATAGTTGAAAGTCAAAGATCAAAGGTGGCACTAGTTAAGAAGTAGTTCTCTTTGAATTGCTCCTGTTTGCCAGAGGGTCACAGAAGAAAATTAATTACATGACCAAAAATGTGATGAAAATACATAGAAGTTATATTCAGCTTTCAGTAGTGAATGCTCTACATCCACAGACAAATAATTTACTTTTTTTTTTTTTTAATTGCAAGAAAAAAAATGATTCAACAGAATCAGGCACTCGCTGGAAATAAAATAATCACTGAAAGTGAAAGAAACAGTGTAAGAAGGAATCAGGCAAGCAAACGTCGGTATGATATGAAGATAAAAGGGGCATATTATGCAAAATTTAGTTTTTGCAGAGAATGTGCATTCTAATGTAAAGCAAGAGCTTCTTAGGAATATGGGTCAATTAATTTTCATTGGATGAAAACACATCTAAAGTAAGGTGTTCCCTAAGGCTCACCAAATTGTCATTTGTAGGAAGAATTCACTAAAGACTTTGCCATTCTTAATAAAAATTGAAAGGAAAAGCAAATTTCATGTCTTCTAGCTAACAAAGCAGCCAGCTGATAGTTTTCTTTTCCTTCTTCAAGGTTGTATAAAAGTATGTTTTATATATGTAAGTATAATCATGATACATGATACTTGATTTCAGAGTCTACTTTGTTAAAATGGTGTAAGATGTTTTTAAAAGTCACATAGCTTCATAAAAAGATAGAAAAAATATTTCAAACCCTCTGACAAGTATAACAGGAATGCTGTGTAATGAACTTATAAGAATCATTGGACATTGATGACTAGGATAGAAATTGGTGTACATTATAATCCAAACATTGAAATATAAACTAGAATTAAAAAATAAAATCTTACTTTGGTCTGTGAAAACACATGGTTAATCCTACTATCAAGCGTAATCAATATTAACTATATCTAAAGCTGTCTTGGAATTCCTAGTTCCTTTAAAATCACTTGTATGTCCTCTTAGTGACTCTTCCGAACCATCTGAAACTGACAATTCTTTGACCCTCAGAGGTAAGAAAGTACTTCACCAGCAAGAGCACAATAATATCTGCTAATGGCAGTCTCTTAAGTCAGTGGTCAGATAATGGTCATGCTCATCAACAGGGATTGGAGAAGGAAGGTACTAGGAAAACTGAGGTTGATAGGCATCCTAAATTTAACTGTCTGTCAGCACAAGGTGCAAGGGGCAAGGGAGAGGGAAGAGTCACTGGGACCCTGAGGTACTGTGTGATAGCCTAAGTACTTTAGAGCTGCTAAGGACAGAGTTCGTGAGCTCTGACAGGTGAGAGTGTGTACTTTATGTGTAGGTAAAAGAGGAAGAGATAAGGCATTGGAGAAATGCATACAGCTCTATGGCAACACTTGGAAATTGTGTTTTTGGAGCTTGGTGGAGTATGCAGTGCTTTCTGCAGAAGCTCCTGATAAGTGCTTCTTCTTTATGGGAAGTACTGAAACAAGATCTTTCCAATCATTATCGGGCATATTTCACCTTGCAGACAAAGAATATTGGCTAAAATACCCATTAAGTATTTGAGTTTTACAGTTCATTTAAGCTGTACAGAAAAAAAAACTCATCAATAAAAAATCTTGAAAATGACCTTATGCTCCTTTCTCTAAAAAAAGAAAAAAGCATATGCTGTGTAGATGAATTAGATGATGGGATACCATGGACTGCAGTTTAACTAAAACCATTGATCTTTACAAATTACACCCATTTGACAAGAGGGATCCATCAAACTCCAATAGTACAATGCCAAAAAAATAACTTTTTTTTTCTTTTTGTACTTCGCTTCTTTTATCTTCGCCTTCTTTCTGATTATCTTCTCCATCTTATGGTGATGGCACTAAATGTTAATGAAGTCACTCCTGATCCTATCCCAGTCAGTCTTTTTGGCATGATTATTTCTGGAGTTGAATAAACCGTGTGGAATAAATGAGATTAGCACAGTAGGAGACATTTTCAGAGTTTCATATAAGAGCTTCCACTGATAGTTCACCTTGATGGCAAAGATTTATCTGCATTGCTAATTTGTGCACTTGAGCCTGCCCGTGCAAGTTTGTGAGTGTGTATTCTCTTTGGCAGTTCAGTCTCACAGATTCTACAGTACAAGTGGGTGGCTTAACTATTTGTCATAATTATGAAAAGGTTCTGTCTTTTCCACCTTTTTTGAGGTTATTTTTGTTGCTGGACTATAGAAATATAAGGAAGGTTGAGGAGTGACAGCCTTAGGAGAGCTGCAAAATGAAGAAGAATCTCTATTAATATAGCTAAGATTCTGTGAAGTTGTATGAAGCAGTCACTGATGATAAAAATTGCTGAAAGGAAGCTCCAGTAATCACACAGAAATTAATTTGGACTTTTTTTTTTATTATTATTTGCTTCTGAGGTGGTTTTGTTTGTCTGCTTTTTGTTTATTTTGATAGCAATGTATATTTTATTATGTCAGTTTAAACGACAATATATAGATCTGGGTTGACTGATCAGATGAATAGTTAACATCTGAACAAACTGGCATTTAGTTTGGGTTTTTTTTAATCAGATAATGCTTTCTCTTTAACTTTTCCCATTAGCTTTACTAGTTCTTGCTTGCAGGGTAGGGTTTGTTTTTTTTCCCCTCTGCCTTTTTTTTTTTTTGTCACAAGATATTGCTGAACTGTTTGCAAATATCCATTTACTTGTTCAAACCCTTAGCTGAGCTATAGTAACTGGGAAAACCTCATGTGTATTGGAACTGACCTAAAACTCTCTTACCCTGTAACACTTTATCTGCCAATTTGATATCCAAAAGGATATCACAGCTGTATTATCTCACATTTATTGGTTGCTGACCTCCTTTTGGTTCTGACCACTGAACTAGATAGACCTTGACTCTAATACCATTTGACAGTTGCATTGTCCCTCTGTCTTGAAAGGGTTTTGGCTGGTAGAGAGATCCTGCTGAACCCTTTTATGCCATTCCATTCTCATGTCCAACTCTATAATAGGAATAAGGACAGAGAACTGTAACACCGCAATAGTGTTTGGCTTTAAAGTTTGCTACTAGATGCCACAGGTTTAGTGCAACAGAGGCTCTTGATAGGCCCATTTGCAACCCCCAGAGTTTTGTGAAGTATTTAAGTCAAATATGCATATGTACACCTTTTTCATTACAGCTAAATGCAAAATAAAACAAAACAAGCAAATAAACAAATGAAACAACCCACCACACAGAGCTAGCACCAGCTGTGTAAATGTACCGATTAGCTCTCTAAATAGGGAAACACAGAGATTTATTGTTGTGCTTTTAGCCATTAAACTAGGAAGTAGCTGCCTCATCTTCCCTAATTTGCAGCCAATTCCTGACTCAGGTTTCCTCCCTTGATCAGTTCAGAGTCAGCAGAACTGTTGTATGAATAAGGATGAAATATCAGCTGAGTAAGGACTCCTTTCTTGATCTACAGGGAGAGACAGAGAAAATGATTATAGGACGGACAGTCTGCTACTCTTAATGGAAACAATTTATAACAAAAAATATTTTTGGAAACTGAGATTTTTTCTTTCAAAGCTATATTGACTTGATAGAATATTTAGCCATCTATATACCCCCTTCTCTAATTGATTATAAAAATAATGAACACAGAGCTGGTTATTCTTGTCAGAGTTCCAACTTTGGGCTACATATACAGCTGCTGCAGAGGAGATTGCAGAGCACTGGCAAATGAGAAGACAGCATGCATAAGTGTCATAGCATGGCCAGTCTTGTAGACAAAGGGTCCTTATCTTTTTTCTTCCCTCAGGCAGAAAAGTGAAGAAGATGGCCAGAAACCTGCTTTCATTCTCAGGTGTCAATATCAAATTCTCCCGAAACTTAAAGGGGTAGGAGTCAAGTGCTGTTTGAGTTCCTTTTATTTGTCTTTCCCCACATCCCTTTCTAAAGGCTCCATTTCAAGATATTTTTCCGAGATGTCAGAATTTCCCTCTCCTCATTCCAGATATAGTTCCCACAACGCAAAGGGTAGGAGAGTGAGAAGATGGGCAAGACTGTGCTTAATTTTGGGAAGCTGATAGTACTCTCCTTCAAGATAATGGAATGCCAGGAGGTGTGCTCTTGCATAGTGCTTCTTTTCCTAATTCAATTGAATGGGATAGTGAGAGCAAGTTGACATTGTTAAAGTAAATGACCCAGGGCTTTGGTAATGAAGACACATCCAGAGTGAAGTTTATTGTCTTAATTTTAATCTTGAACAACCCAAACAGTATTAAGTAGGTTGTTCTAAACTATCCTGCAGTGTATTTTCTCTGTGAACTGTATTTCAGCATGGTGCATACAAAATCATTTATAATAAGTTGATTTATGGATTGAAATGGCTTATTTATATGCAGTGTGAATCGATATAGACAGTTTACTGAATTTTCTCTGTAATAGCCTATCATTAGCCAGAATTCCCAGAGTGGGAGAGAAGCGGATAGACACTGGAGACTAAAAAAAAACCACTCAAAAAATCTATGTCCCATCTGCTTGGATAGGATTAATTTTTATTAAATACAAATTTCAAAATTGTTAATTTGATTTTTCTTGCCTCCTAGCCAGAAACTGGAGGAAGTCACACAATATATTTAAAAAAAATTTGAGTTTTAGAAAATCTGACGAATGGGAAGCATTAATTTATTTAGGGAAGAAACTAAAAACCTGCAAAACAACATTACTTTTTTTTTTTTTTTTTTTTTTTTTTTTTTTTTTTTTTTTTTTTTTTTTTTTTTTTACCCAGTACATTTTACCATTCTATAACTTTGGTATTTCAATTGCCTGCCAGTGTACTTCAATGCTATAACATGTAAGAATTTACTAGTATTATATCAATCAAGCAGAACATAAAATCAAGCCTGATGCTCCTTCCAATATTCAGAAGCCATTTAATAACAGACAGTATGTCTGGTATACCACGCTTCTGCAGCAGAGCAGCTTTATTATGTACTGTTGCTTAACAACTGTTGCTTAACAACGAATGAGGGTAATCCTGACTCTTCCATCACAGAGCTCTCCAAACTAGAATCAGTACTAACATCTACCTATCTGTAAGGATAGGTTGGAAAGAAGGAAATTAAAATACGTGAGGAAGGCACTGCAAATATTCCTACGCTCTGCCAATCTATTTGCATCTCACATATCTTGAACATTCTCACCTTTAAGTGCCTAACGCATGTGGGAGCTTTATGAAAGATAATAAATATGAATAACAGCCTGTAGCACTCTCCTCTCATGGCTCATTTCTGGCTACTGCTACTCCTATTTCTTTTTCTTTCTTACTCACAGAATGGTTATTTTTATTTATTGTGCTCATGAGAGTTTATCATGTTAGTTACGGATTACTGTGATTCTGCTACTCAGTAATGACATCAGTAATGAGAATTATGTAAGAAATTCAGTTGAACAATAAATGTGACAGCATAGAATCAGATTTTATTATGTATATGTGTGGTAATTGGAGGGTGATTTCAAAATGACAAAGTACTCAGGATTTCAATGCTTCCTGCAGCTGTGCTCTCCTTTAATCTTTATTCTCCATTTAAGAAAGAAAAAAATCTAAATCTAAATCATACATTATAAACTCACAGTTTAGCCATTACAATATCAAGAGAAAGTTGAAAGCCAGTGCAGTCATGAATAAGCACTAGGGAAAGCTTCAGACAACTACAGTTTAAAAGTAATGGGAGGCAGAAGAGAAGAATGCTCTGAGTAAACAAAAAAAATTCAGAAATCTGAAAAACAACTTTAAATCAAGATTTACAAATATAAAACTAAAATATCTAAGTTCTTACCACTTACCCTTTCAGAAAGGTGGTCTAATGGATTTATGTCTGCATCTAAAAAGAGATTTAAGGTGGTCTTCACAATGGCTTATGTAAAGGAAAGGGAAGCTGGTTTTACTAAACTGCTGCAGTCAGAAAGGAAAGGAAAATCAAATCAAAGCCTTGGTTATGATTTTTCTCTAAATTTTTCTCTAAATAAGCCCCTCTTTTTCAACAGAGATATTTGATGTCAGTGTCCTTTGATCAGGGCTTGATTTTCAGTGTGTTTGGTATTTTCTTTCTGCACATAACAAGTCAGACATGCAGACACTTAACTTTCAGAGTCTAATTTCAGGAGGTGCTCAAGCACAGATAAGAAGTGATCTCTTCCATGGATTTTCCCATGGTATAAGTATGGAACAACCACTCCATTCAGGTCCTTCTGGTAAAAAAAAAAAAAAAGAAGCAGCAATAATGACCTAAAGACATTCAGATTTTGATTCACTTTCTTGAACTTCCACTTTTGCTTCAATTCCATTTTAGAAACCAAGTGGGTTTTGTTTGTTTGTTTTTATATACCTGTATATTTTTTACCATAGCCTTTCTGAAGGAACAAGAGTAGACCACCTCAGTAAACATTTAAACATTTAAATTCACCTTTCTTCACTCCCTGTCCAGGTGTGTTTTACAGGTGACCTACTGATACCAAATATCTTTGTGGCAACAGACTACTCAGATTTCCTTGTGAACATAAGAAAGATAAGCAAAAATGTTGTTGCTATAGTGACAGATGTCTTTTCACCAGCTCACTACATTAATATCACCATTTCTTATTACTGTCCACTTTCATGCAGCACACTGTGGAATGTTCCAGTATATTTCAGACCACATGTGCGGAGATACTTGCCATAGGAGCTCACTTTGACTCATGCTGAGGTATCAGCCACCTTCCTGTGAAGGCTGGAGCAGAAAAAACACATGCACACACAATAAAGAGCGTGAACGCAACTTGTTCTTTCAAATGCTAACATGCTTAATTCAATGGCAAAATAAAGCCTAACATTTCATGTGGGATTTCTCAGTCACAGAAGCAAAATATAGTGAAGACCAGCTTTAAAAGGTGAGTTGCCTCTCCTCCAGGGGGAGAAAGACCAGCTGCAAATAAGCAGTGCTGTTTATCATCCTTACTTGTGAATTCCTATGACAGTCTTTTTGATCTTCCCATTACCTACTTCTCATTTTTACTTTGTATAGACTGTCTTACTTTTGCTGTGTACATGCTCCTTCTCCTATTTTTATGCTCTAAAACTGATTCTACATGCTCACGACCCTGAAAACCTTTTCAACGACTATTTGGGGCTTGTTTTATACCCCTGATGCCTCCTCTATAATCCTGAGCCTTTATTCCCAAAGTTTCCATTATCAACCTTTATTTGCTACACTGGTCCTGCAAGTGCTTGTGAGCATAATTGGCTTTTCTCACATAGTTAAATATCATTTGTAGCTGTCAACTGAATCATCACTTGAAAGAGCACAGTTCTGGGTCTGCTGACTCCATTGCATCTTGAATCAGAGTGCTTCATGATGGGGCAGTCTCAGGTATAAGCAGGCGTGTTTCCAGTACAGTGTGTGCCCTGTGGGCTCTATGCCACGCTGCATGGGGCATAGCATATGCGTGGAATTTCAGTTGGTGAAATCCATTCAATATGCATGAAGTGCTGTACTGACTCCAGTGAAATGAAAATACGGAAACAGATACTGTGCAGAGCTTCTGAGAGTACTACCCTATAACCAGTACTAACCTATAGATATTCCAGAATGGGCTGTGGTAGATACTGCATCCATGGATGGATCTAGTCTAACTAATTTAGTGGTGTCTCTTAACATGCCCCAAAACTCTGGTGGGAAATAAGGTTTGCTCTTTAAAATATGTTTGAGGATCCATTTCCAATTTGCATTTTGGATGGAATGATCTCATGCGAGAGCACATGTTGGGATCAGCAGTTTTCTCAGGAAAACAGATTCTTTCCCTCTCTTCAGCAATTGTGAGGCCACATCTGGAAGTACTGTGCCCAGTTTTAAAGCTCCTAACAGAGGAAAAGCAGTCAGTTACTGAATAATTCTGCTGGAGGAACTCCAAGAAGGTCAGCTGGTTGAAGCGCATAGGATATGAAGAAAGGCTGAGAGAGCTAAATCTGTTCAGCCTTAAGAAGAGAACACTTAGGGCAGGTCTTGCTCTCTCCACAGGTAACTAGAAGTGAATGTAGAGAAACTGAAGCCTGGCTCTTCTCTGAAGTGCATACTGGAAGGGTAAGGGGCAATGGACACACAGAGGAAATAATTATTTATTAAACTTAATTGATAGGATTTTTTTGCCATGTGTATCAGCATGTTGCTCAGAAAACCTTCAGTCTCCATGCCTCAGTATACAGAAGACTCAGCCAGACATACCTGTTTGTTTTGATCAGGAAGTTAGGCTGAAATCTCTATAAGTAGCATTCATCATACACAGTCCAGTACTTAGATGTGTAGAGCACTTCCTGCCCCTCCTTCTCCACTGACTTTGGAGTCTACAGGGCTGTTCTCACATATTCTCACTCTGCTCTTCTTTGGCTGCAATTACATCTGTGCAATAACATTTTTTTTTCCTTCTTACATATGTTATCACAGAGACATTAGTATAGTGTCTAATTGGTGCAGCCTTGGCCAGCAGAGGAACCATCCTAGAGTCAGCTGGCATTGGCTTTGTCAGACACAGGGGAAGCTTCTGGCAGCTTCTTACAAAAACCACCCCTGTACCTTTTCTCTACCAAAGCCTTGACATGCAAATGCAACACAGAGAGCTGGATCACCTCTCCCTATGACAGACAGGAATTGTCCAGCCTGGAGAAGGCTCAGGGGAGACCTTCAGCCTTCCAGTACCTAACAGAGCTGCAGGAGAGCTGAACAGGGACTTTTCACGAGGGCCTGTAGTAATGGAAGAAAAGGGAATGATTTCAAACTAAAGGATGGTATGTTTAGATTAAATATTGCAAATACATTTTTTACTGCCAGGGTGGTAAGGTCCTGAAACAAGTTGCCCAGAGAAATTGTGGATGCCTCATCTAGAGAAGTGTTAAAGGTGAGGTTAGTTAGGGCTTTGAGCAACCTGGTCTAGTGGGAAATTCCCTACCCATGGAAGTAGGCATGGAACCAAATGATCTTAAAGGTCCTTTCCAATCCAATTCTATCATTCTATGATTCTATGGAACAAACCCAAGAATTACACGACTGGTTGTCTGCATCACTGAACTGTCAGTTCCCTCCCTGGCTCTGCTGTGGTTCCCTGAAACCAGCTTTCTCTCCACAATGAGCATTCAGTGAGGAGCATGAGCCTTGACCTGATACAAGGCACTTGGCTTTGTGCATGTCCCTCTTATTTACCTGTGCGGACACAGTAGCAAGGACTCAAAACCATGCTGTAGCTAAGAACATTGAGTTTGTCTGCAACACCAAAGCATGACTCAAGCAGTTTTGTGAAACTGAACGCGCTTCAGTTCACCTTTTGTAGAACTGGAAAAAACCCAAGGGATTCTGTCCAAATTTGCAATGAACTGGCTTCATGCCATCCCATGGTTATGCAAACAAAAAGTCCAATTGACAAAATATAGGAAAAATTAATGTACAACCTGGCTTTCTTCTCCAGTCAGTACTATACTTATAATTAATTGTTGGTTGAGATGTTGGTCTCCAGTGGCAACAGGAAATCATTCACTATTTGCTTTCCAGAGTTATGACTGATGGAGTTAGAGTA
The DNA here is from genome assembly GCA_013400275.1 of Rhadina sibilatrix. Classification (NCBI taxonomy): domain Eukaryota; kingdom Metazoa; phylum Chordata; class Aves; order Passeriformes; family Phylloscopidae; genus Rhadina; species Rhadina sibilatrix. The sequence continues at coordinate 10,714 of VWYO01013209.1, read as the reverse complement.
CTACTATGCACATTTGGGTTTATATTTATTACATTAATATTATTTTCATTTTAGAGAAGTTTTTCCGACATTGATTTGTTAGCATATGTCTGGAATTAAAAACTTTAAATAAGCACTAGATCATACATGAGTTTTTGAACTTAGTCTCTATAAAATTTTTGTGTATATAGTTTTGATAGGGGAGAAGGAAAAACCCAGGTATTGAAAGCAGAGATTACTCCAGCTGTGTAAAATATCAACCTGCTATTGAATGTAATTAAAAAAAAACAACCTCAAAAGTGGGGTTGCAGTCACAAAGGAGATGCAATGAGCCATTTAGTTCGGTGTACATGTAGGTGAAGAACCCATCTTACACTGCCATTGATGTTTTCATGCTTCAGAACAACTAACACTGCTGTTGAACCTTACCAAAACCTTAGTACAATGTACACAGTTAAACCCTCATCTTTACAAAATGCAATGTTCTTTTAACAATATCAGAGAAAAAACAAAACCAAGAGCTCCAGATGTACTTGCTCTTGAAGGATAAACATCCTCTTAGTAGAAATGATTGTGTACACATGAAATAGAGATTTCTGGAGTATGAATGTTTTTGTACAGAGCCCCTTTTCAGAATTGAATGAAACTCTGAAGTCCCATTGCAGAATGGTTTGTAGGAAGATAATATCTCTTATAAAAACAATTGATACAGTCAGACAAAGCAGATAATCTTACAGAGTTTTTTCCAAAGCTCAGGAGACTTCTCTATCAAAAGGCAGATTTTCTCAGTTGTATCAGGTATTATCTCTTTCTGAAAACCTTGCTTCATTCATATGCTTCAGTCTTTAGGTCTGTAGCAACAAATATTAGATGAAAATATTCTTATTTAGGAATATCTTTGAAATATGAGCTTGTTAAATATGCACATGCACTAATTACAATCAATGACACTCAAACACTGCTAAATGTCAAGTACAGGTTTAAGTACTTTGCTTGTCATTTCCCAAGGAATTGTTTGAGACTTTGCATTTGTGCCTGGCTTTTTTATTCCCTTGCAATTCTGTGATTTTATGCCATTCTATGATTCTGTGAATGATTCGTGGAAGCATTTAGATTGTATGAATGGTTCATAGAAGAATTCCTAGATCTTATGTCAGAGTGGTAATCCAGATGCCTAGTTTTTTTCTCTTTGTCTGAAGAAGTGACTTCTAACCAGAAGAAAGTTACTGTATGGTGAAAGAACCATGCTCTCAAACAACACTGTTTTGTCAGGGTTTTTTCCCAGATGAAGATTTCTGTATGAAAGAGCAATAACTTTTTTTCTTTTCCTGCGGTTAGGCTGTCAAACTGGAGAGAACACTGCTTTTAAACATTACCAACAGATTAAGGCAGTTCAAGTTAAGTCTCCCTACAGTGCTCATTCCCTAGTCCAACAACATAAGGCTTTTATTGGTATTTTATATGTTACACAACACACTGGCTTTTCTCATTAACGTAAGAAAACAGAAGTTTGCAGAGGTACACTTGGTATTTGGTGTACCTGAGAGATTGCAAAAGCTACTTATTTGATATATATACCTTGCAGTTATTTACATAACAAAAAAGAAAAGTCATTCCAAAACAGGAAAGGAGAAGCTTAGTGACTGCAATCTCATTGAGTACAAGTAAGTGCCTGTAAACAAAACTGCATCTGAGTAGTCTATTTTCTCTGCCTATGCTGAAGGAAAGGCAGAAAATCAAGCAACTAAAAACATCCTTTCAACTTCAATGTCATAATATACTGGTAACACCGGGATATATATACAAATGTAATATATACAACATATCTAATATATAAGTTTGTTTACATTTTTGTGACTTCATCTGCTTTTTCCAAAAGCTTCCTCAGATTGTTGAACCTGGTTTTCAAACTGTGAACACAGACGTGTTTATTCACCAGGTGAATATAATTTTGCAGTGTATGTCTTGGCATGCTATAAGGTAATTTTGACTTGGGTAACAGCAAACTTCCAAAGGCATAAGCCACCACTATTGCTTGTATTGCTGAGTCTTTTGCCTTACAAGGACCTAAAAAAAAGTTGGGCTCAGCCACATTTACACATAATGCAACTGTCTGTCCTAACTGATGAGTGGTCAGAGGTCATGAAATACAGATCTTCATAGCAACATCATCAAGTCAGGGAGAAGCAAACAGCTTTTTATAAAATCTTCATTCCACTTGTAATCTAATTATCCATGTTTTTAAGACAGATTTTCCTATGGATTAATATATCTCTCCATAATGAAATTCATAAAGAAATGGCTCCATAGGCACATTGCCACAAAAGTGAATAAGACCATGGCAAAACAAAAGATAGAAGCTGATGTCACACATTTTAAATTAGAGGATAATAGCAATTTATTATTTATCATGTTACCATAAGCCTCGTAGTGATGATACTTTTCTTTGTTACTATGCACTTACCTATGCTTCTTCCACTGCTTAATGTAAACCACTTCTATTTAGATAACTGCTCTATTTTTTTCCAGGGTTAGACAATAAAACTCAACCTTAAGAAATTTTATGGTGTAAGTATCTTAAGAGCTGTGGCCAACAGTATTATTTACTTAGAATTTATTTCTCAGCTGGGGTCAGAAGAGATCTCTGCAGTTCCACACAACCTTGTTTTGTTATAGATATTATCTCCATGTACTTGTGCATTCATGATCAGAAGGCTGGAATCACTATTGACTTGATGCTTTTCCTACATAGAAGATTAAAGCAACTATTCTTCCTTTGCTGGATCTCAATTCCAATAGCATGGAGAATAGAACCTCCAGTACATTTTGGAGTTTTCTTAAAGTCAGGTTTTAAATTTAATTATTTGAAAATATCCATTCAAAGAGAAAATGGGATAGACAAAATCTATGCTCAAGGCTGTAGGCATATACTCATTGGAACATATGTGTCATATTGTTTGCTGCTAAATTTGTACTTTTTAATGCGGATATATGTATGTTTGCCACTTTGAGTGAGATCATAATGTAGGAAAGCTAGAAACAGAATAAAAATCCCTTCTATTTAAGGGAATTAATTTACTGTAAAAAATGGAGATCTTTCCTCACTGGATACCAAATGGGTTGGTTATTGTCAGACTTTGCTTTTGGTCTTCAAATACTGGGACCTTTTATGCAGATGGATTGAGCTCCACAACTCAGAATACAAGGGAAACACAGATAGATTTTCTGAATTCCCCTTGCTCAGAGAAAAAAAAAATTAAAATATAATAGTAAATTAATAATAGCATAATAAAATTTCTCTGTCTTAGTATGACTTACTATGGTGTAAATTCTTATTGTTTAGACAGCTAGTTGTATTGTACGTAGTGTGCAGTATTATTCCTTCCAGAGATGCGATCTATAAATCATGTAATCATTTGAAAGTGGCTTAACTGACAGTGAAAATCATATGCAGTTGTGTAAAAGAAACAAGGAACAAGAATAAGTGTCTGCTGATGTTTTTGGGAGGATGTTTGCTTTTTTTGACTCCCTTCCTTCCTTCCTTCCTTCCTTCCTTCCTTCTTTTTTTCCTTTACCATGGTTTTGTTGTGCCTAGGGTTCTTAGTTGTTAATAGTAGTACTTGCTGATAATAAGAAAAATATGTGCTTCAGTTTCATGAGGTTTACCTTCCAAACTTGGGTATTTTATTGCTCTTGAATTGACTTCTATTTTTTGCTGTGATGACACTTTAAAATGAACATCACATCACTGATTTCCATAAGCACAGATGGAATTCATCAGGGAGTCATAATTCCAATTCTTTTCCTCCGCCTCTCATTTTGAATGACAAGTGTAATAATAATGAGATCAGAAAAAGATATAATCTTTAAAATTAGAGAAGGAATGGCTAAAGTGAATGGTTGTATTAGTGAACTAAGAAATTACATTTTCATCAAGACAAAATTAGATACTTTCAGAAAGTGCTTGGACAAAGCTGAAAATCACATGAGCTTTTCAGAGGCTTTAGATGCAGCAAATGAGACAGGACACCATCTATGCACTGAGAAAATAATGTGCCATGAGGCTGTGATATTTAAGGCAGGGAGGAAACTGCAGCTTTTTCTATCTTGGAGGAAAATGGGACTATTTCATCTCCAGTTGTTATCACAGATGCATCAGTATTTCAGAAAAGTCTTATCATGAGTAGATGTTTGATGTATTACATCTACCTCCGGCAGACACCAAGGTCTTTAGGTTTGTTTGCTCTTTATTATTACACTTCAGCACAAGTGGCAGAGCTTGTCACAGTTGTAAGTACTTTTGAGCTACTTAGGAATCAACATCCAATTTTATATTCTTTGCTAAAGCCAGAGCTAAACAGTTTCTACTTCAGAAGCCAAGGGCTATTCAATTTGATGTTCCTCTAACAATTGTGGATGATGCTGGTTGCTTCCCTGAAGTTAGAGACACCTACAAAAAGGTAAACAGAAAATGGAAAAATACCTTTCAACACATCCTTTTTCACATGTGGACAATGTCAGCATTTGCTTTAGAAAGATAACTTCATGTGATAGGAGATAATACACTAAAATGAGGCAGGATAGAGGCCATTTTGTACAGCTTCAATCTACACGCTCTATGCCAATCTTTGTAAATCATAATCAGCACATGACATCTGCTACTTATTGTCAACATGAAAAGAAAGTTGGAAAACAAAATTATGCTTTCCATGCTGTGTTTTCATGTGTAGCTCTTTCCATGCCTGTCTTTGGAAAGCAAATAAAATTTGCACTTCTAAAATGTCCTATTGAACTCAATGCCAGCAGCTCCTGAGAAACATGATGAAATGTTTACATTCTTGACAACAGAAGTAATCCAGGCAATTTACTTAAAATAAAATATGATTTACATTATTTACTTAGCTATTTAAAAATAAAAATGAGCCTAAGGTTATATAGGTTTCCTCGAATGTCAGTAGGGAGACAGAAAGCTTTTGAGTGGTCATCCACTCTATCCTGTGAGTGTGTTTAAAGTTAATGAGGATACTCAAAGTTTGTATTTGTTTTTTCCATCCATCACCTTGGCTGGTTTTGTCTATTCTTTTTTAACAAACTCCATGCATTATCCATGTCTAATTTAGACCCAAAGCTGCATGTGCTGGTCTGATACAGACCTCTGACTCCATGGTTTGCTTTCCATGCCCATGCATTTAAGGCGCTACTCAGCTTCCTTTTTCTGTCTTCCAGACTGTGAAAAACACACCTCAGGCAAGAAGTTTTTGTTTAGTATTTATTTCAAATGGAATGAAATAATAATAATATTAAAAATCTAATTTAATTTAACTAAAAAGAAGTCTATCGTATATAATAGAAGGGTGACTCTATTATTACAAATAAAGAGAGAAATATTTAATTTGAATCACTGAAAGGTAAGTCCAGCACTTCTATATAAGAGAGAGCTGATAAATGTTGCTTTGAGTTAAGTATGCCAGGACTATTGCTGAATGAATAATGAAATATATTGTTTTATTTTTCAATTTTAAGTATGCCTAGACTTAGGATCCAAAACTTCCAACATACCAGTTCTATTTGATTCTTAATGAAATTTGTGTTCTCAGCTGGCTGGTATTCATTTGTTTGTTTTGTTTTGTTTTGTTTTTGGAGGGGGAGGCAGGCTTGGTCGGTCCGTTGTTTTTGGTTTTATCCTTCTTTCTCTTTTATTTTTTTTTTCTTTGTTTCTTTTAAAATTTTATTCTCCTGGTAGTCATAAAAGTAGTGAAAGAATAACTTTCAAGATAGAGTCATTGTTATTTGCATAGCATAGATTTTCATTTAGTTAAAAATGCACATTTTTATTACAATTCCCTTGAAAATCAATGACTTAAATTGAGGACGAACAGAAAATCCTATGAAATTGCCAACAGTTTTGTTAAGTCCAAAACTAAAATAAAACAAAGCAAAGCTAGAACGTAAAGGATTCAGAAAACTCAGTCACCATGTAATTGCCATCCCGTTGCTTCATCTATGAGGAGAATATTGCAGAACTGTACTCAGTAGTGTGCCTGTGCTTTTGATCTTGTTTTGCCTCTTGTTTCATTTAAGTATTTAGTGTTAAAACACTGAAAAGAAGTGGATCCCTCAGGGATCAGCTACCACTCAGACTCACCTTTGATTCATGGGTCCCCAGACCAAGTGTATTCCTAACACTGTCTCTACCATACACTCACCTTCTGAAGGCACTGTGCTCCACTCAAAAAATGAAGCCTGTGAAAGACATTTCCAAACAATGGGGAAAATCAAGTTTACAAGCAAAGAGCAATCTTCCTACTGAATACTAAGCAGATATTTTCTCTCTCAGCTCCTGAGGTGCTAAAACTCAAGGCTACATTCATGTTTGAGTCTCTCCTGGTTTCATGTGTCTTGATTCATCTCGCACAGTGAAAAAGGAGCATCACACCTGCGATAAATTTCAGTGCTGAGATAAAACAAGGAAAACTTACGGGTTTTGGAAAGAGGAATTGGCAAAACAGGAGCATTGGACTGGGAAGAAATGAGGATATGATGTGTGGAACAGGAGGCATTTGAGAGTGAAAACTGTGGGGAGATTGTTTGCATTGGAAGACACTTTGCCTTTATTTGGATCTTTGTTGTGGGACAGGAAGCACTTCTACAACACAACTATGTCACTACACGAGCTATGTCTGTGTTACCTAAAAAAGAAAGCCAGGCAGTGACCTATGACTTTGGAGGCAGCTGTCTTAGGGTAATAGCTTATTCACATTGCCTGACATTACCCCCCTTTGGAGCAAGCTGGCCATGTACAGACTTTGCAGGCTAAATCATGCTCTATGTTGGAGCTCCCTGAGGCTCCCATGACTCATAAGATACATAATTATTTCAAAATATTTTAAGCAATATGTAGTCCTATCATGCTTTGTAAGTGGGGAGATGTTATGGTATGTAACTGAGGAATAGTATTCCATGTGAGTTAGCATATGGGTGCTTGAGAATGCAATCTTTTGAGTATGTGTTTATCACAGAAGGATGAAGAACTCTCATTGGTGTATTTAATCCACACTGCCTTTTGGGTGTGGGATCTCAGAAGAACAGCCTCACAAGGCAGCGCTCTCTTCTGATTGCAAGTAATAGGGGAATAAAATTTTCCATGGTGAAAACCTGATGAAGGATGAAAGACCACAGAAGAAATAAAATTTCAATGTGATCTTCTCATATGGTACTGTAATAAAATCATTCCAGTGTGCTTGTGAAGTAATGCTAGTTGCTAGATGGGTATGAGTTTGAAAACCATGTACCCTTTTTTTATATTTTTATCTGGTATTGGTAAGTCCAGGCTAGACCCTTCCCACTGTATAAAAAATAGAGATATCAGTGGGAGGTACTTGAATTTCTGAAGAGCAAATTATAGAAATGTTGCTGTTATTTGTTTACATTCCATCCCATAAATCACTTTTTAATATCTTTTTATTAGGAACCATAACTAATAATTCTCTTTGTCTTTGAAAATATTATTTCATCAGAGGTTTTTACTATTTTGTAAAATTTCATTTATGCTTATGTACTATTACTAAAGGCAGAGAAGATTCCAACTTTAAAACTTTTAAAAAATTTCCATTGTTCGAGCAGTTTATTTGCTCAAAATTTATCATTTTACTTTACATGCTGTCTTCTTGCAATATTCTTTTAGTTTAATAGCTGTTGTTAGAAAAGAGACATGCCTTGTTCTTATGCATACCAATAAGCAATAGTGTCTGAGGTAAAGAATAATATATTAGAACCATTTGGATATCTTAGTAGGATCCTGTATTTTTCTTCTTTTTGTGAAGTAGAATAGTGTTTTTTTCTGAAGTCCAAGGGCAGAAAGATGTTACTCTCTGTGGGGTTGAGAAAACATTTCTAGAGAACAGATAAATCCAGGGAGGAGTAAATCAACTTAGTGACAAAGAAGAAATGGGAGCAGATAGAAGTGTGTCTCTTAACCTCACAGCATGGGAAAGGCCTCTGTCTGAAGGACACAATAAAAATTAGTAGCATAAAATCATAGGGATGAGTAAATCATTGCTTGGTGCTACAAGGTCTCATATAACGTCACATTCTTAATTTGACTACTGAGTTATAATTTACAGCAGGAATGAATTTGCCGATGGCAGATTTGGCTTGGGACGAGGGAATGCTTACTATCTCACTACAAAATATCAAACCATCTGTTTTATATAAGGAGGCACAGATTGAGAAAAATGGAGAGTTGTCAATGTGAGACAATATTCCTCATTCTTGTATTTTGAATCAGAATTCTGCTAGTGCTCTATATCTGAAAACACCTATACAAAAAACAACAACAAAAACCCCCCAAACCCAAAAACAAACAAAACACCAAAAAAACCCCACATATACATATAAACACCATGACTTTAAATTTCTTCCCTGACAGTCTCTGTCTTATTCACAAATGCATGTACACACACAAACACCAGAAAAGTCAGTCTACATGCAGTCATTTTCACATCAGATTGAAACAGAAGAAATTCTATCTCTGAGCTTAAGGCAGGCACCAGGATCAGATGGATTTTCAGCCAAATATTACAAAATATTTAAAGATATTTTGTATCTCACCTTACTGAGTACTTATAACACTGACTCAAGAATGAAGCTCTTCCAAATTGCATAGGATGTGCTTTTATTTCTTTATTAATAAAGAAATAGTAATTTCTTAGATATGGTTCATAAATACACTGTTACTGAATAAGATTTTAGTATGCTTTGAGAAAAAAAAAACAACAAAACTTTGAAAGTGTTGAGCCTTAATGAAAACCATGAATTTTACCTCATGAGATTGCCCCAACTAGCAAATTGCAAAGTTCCAGATTAGAGAAAGTTGTTTAATTCATCCATATCAAGGTGACTTACTCACAGCTGACACACTGCCACAAATATAGACTGATAGAGGTAGTAAATTTTAGCAAGGTTTTATATTGCCAGATATACAGGTACGTGAAAAAACAGTTCTTTTTGACTTGGTGATCCTCACTTACATGGAGTAAGATTATGCTTGCACTTGTAAAACCAAGGCTATCTCTGATGAGTGAAGTAAAACATAACCAGGACTCTCCAATTCTTGGACCACTTGGCAGCTTAATAGAAAAATGAATTTGTCCATGTTCACTGCAGGAGGGCTGGATGACATGACCTTTAAAGGTCCCTTCCAACACAGACTAATATATGATTCTATGATTGATTCTTTGATTAAGCATGTCAAGAGTTATTTGTATTTGGCTAGTTTGTGGAAATGCCAGTGAGGACTGCACTTTAAAAATTTGAGGTACCCAAGTATGTGTACATATGGGTACATTCAGAACTTGCAATCTGACTAGAGGAGGCAAACAAGGAAATACAGACACGGAAAGATTAAGTGGCTTGTCTGAAGTTACTTTTTATGTCTTGGGGTAGCCGTTCAGTTAACAAAACATCAGTAGCCAATTTATATAGCCTAAAAGTACTTGTGAATTGCCAGAAATGTAAAGCTTTTGTCCAGCACTGCTAAAATGTTTTGATTATAATGGGACAGATATTCATAGCTTTCAATGGGGGAAAGTTTCTTTCAGAAGTCTTCTGATCCAGTGTGTTCTCCCAATTTTTGTAACAATAAGCAAGATCATGCTCTTCCCCACAGCTGATGGCCCTTTGCTCTCTCTTCCTCATCCCGTGTTGTGTCTCCCTTCCCTCTGCATGCACCAGATGTGATCCCTGAACATCAGGTTGCATTTCAAAGAGACTAACCAAACATGTGAGACAGAAGAGTGTGTGCAAGGATGATGAGGGGCAGGAGAGAGTGCAGGAAGCCTTGTCCCATGTTCATTGAACACAGTTTGCATCTGTAGTGCTCTGTGCTCTTCCTCTTTTTTTTTTTTTTTTTTTTTTTTTGTTTTTTAGTGAGCAGTGGTTTAGAGGGGTGGAAGAGAGAGCCAGGTGCACTGACAGAGGCTGACCAAACTGTCTGTGAGATGGTTCACATTGCACTTTACTCTCATTTACCAGGACCTAATGACCTAATGAAAGATTTTTCCTTCCTGAATGACAACGTTATCCAATCTTCCCTTGATTTGGTGTTCTCTGTTCTACTCTTTAGGCAAAATTGTGTCAGAAAAACAGAGTGTGGCACAGAGCTTGTCAATATTTGTCACAGAATGAGATTCAGGAAGCCTATTTTCCCCAAAGGCAAAGATTTCTGGCTGTGAGTAATTATGGCGTCTTCACATGTTCTGTCTTTTCCGAAGGTATTTTTGGAAGCATATGTTTCGTCTCTTCACTGCTCTCAGAGCATACTTGTGCCAAGGCTTGAAACTCCAATCAGATAATCCTGAGAAAACCAAGTAAAATAAGATTTTCAAAATCAAATCTGCAAGACAAGTTTGGATTTGGAATAAGAAAAGTTGAAACCACCAATTTGATCCTGGTTTACCTTGCATCAACAGGCACTGAATTGAAACAGACCAAACAATATTCTGGAAGTATCAAACACATTTTTTTTTAATGGCAGTATAAGGTGAATCCTAAATGCTTAACTGTCTCTAAAAGAAATGTTTACAGATTTTTTTTAATCTCTTGTATTTTCAGAATTCAGTTTTCAGAAACTAAATTGTCTATTTCTAATGTTCATATAAAACACAGTTAACATATCTCTCTCTTATAGTTATATGAGATCTTCCCTTAAGATGCATTTATATTATTTATATTTATA
>VWYO01013206.1:98829-119500 GCA_013400275.1 Rhadina sibilatrix | reverse complement strand
TCTAAACCCTATTTTATAAAAAAAAAAAAAAAAAAAAAAAAAATTGCCAAATCTGCAACTTCTTCTTCTGAAACTCCAATCCAAAAAATCAAACTACCACCAAAAACTCCCACACCATGGCCCAAACAGACCCGCACCACACCCCAACTTCAAAAAAACCCAAATCACACCTGCAAAAAACCCTCTACATCTACTGACTTTTTCTCCACAACAACAAAAAAAAATGTATTATCTAACATTATTTTTCCCTTTTGCCTAAGTACACCCTACTTCTTAAATAAACAATTTTTTTTCATTTTCCGCCAAAAATAATTCCTTTAAAATCTGTTTAAATAAATGACTGAAACCTGCCTTCTATTAAAAAAAAAAGACACAAAAGATAGAATAGAATGTAAATAGTAAAGAGAATAGTAAGTAGAATCCAACTCCTTGAACAAAATGATTGAGAGGCTCTGCCCTGAAGAAAGAAAATGAGGCATATGCCAAAAAATAGGTTTGAGTTCCTTCTTTTAAGACATTGCTTCCTCTTTTATTAGATTCTTCATCTTGCTCTGCTTTCTTCTGACATGTACAGCATGAAAAGAAAGAATATATGGATTTATCTCTTGGACAGAACATTAGGAGCACAGCTGAAAGTGTGCTACACAGTCACAGATCACAATTGTGTTCTCACATTGATGAGCCCAAGTAAAATATTATTATTCAGCTGATAAGCAAGTATGTGAAATTGCATGGGCTTATTGTTCTTATCTAAGGGAAAAAACCAAGTAAATTCATATATTCATGTCATTTATTTTCCCTTTTTCTTACATATGCTGGGAATTGCTATTTGTTCCTGGTATCTCCTATATAATTTTGAAGCAAATACCATAATGGGGAATCTGTCTGTAATTTCTGTCTTGAGAGATAATTTGACCCTGTAACCTCCTTTAAAAACTGTCTAATTTAGCAGGAAGCCTTTTCTTTGTGACTGTCAACATGGAGAGAGAGACAGCTCTGGGGTCTGTGGCAGACTGCTCAATGAGCTCAAAATTGGCTCAAGGGAAAATATTTGCTTCTAGAACACATTTCTGAGACATTGCCATTAGTAGGACATAAAATTTTCCTGCTACACTGTGTGTCCCACAGTGATTATTACAGCAGTTGCCATCTCATTCCCTAAGCCTAAACTAGTATAGAAAAACAACTTGAAAATTGTGACTGGTAATACAGCTAATTGCAGGGTAGCGTGCCTGCTCTCCTAATGTTTCAGTCTTCTGATTTGATTTCTGGGAAAACCTTTTCCACTAGTGACAGGTAAATCCCCAAACTAATTTACTTACTTTGTCTTTCAGCTACATCATTGAAAACCAGTCTTGTCGGGGTTTTATTTTTGTTCAGGGCTCCCTCTTCCCCCATGAACTTGTGCTCAAATAAATGTTACATTGGTGCTTCCAATCTTGGCCCTTTGTAATATTATGCAAGAGAACAGTTCCTTGACAACAACAACAACAAATCACCCATGGGAATTCTACAAGCAAAATATGTTCATTTTACACGTTGACAATTCACATCTTAAAAAGAAAAAAAAAAGCACGTTTTAATTGTGCTTTGGCTTTTTAACGAAACCAGTCTGGAGTCTCCACTTGCATCCTACTGCTGAAGGGAAAGATGCACAAACATATATTAAAGGGAGTTATTTCTGATGCAAATGAAATCTTGATTAAAAAAAAAAAAAAACCAACAACAAACCAACAAACAAAAAACCATCAAACCTTTCAACGGGGTTCATGCAATAGGATTCTATTTTGGTTTTTAGGTGAGGCTCTGTGACCGTAGGTTGTCCTGGCTAGCTCTGGAATAGTGTCCTGGTGGTGTCCTGCTCTCTCTGCCTGTGGAGGTGACACATTCCGTGCCTTTCCTGACTCTCCTCTCCCGTGGGTCTGCCCAGAAGGACATTATAACCCCATTCTTACTGGCTCTCCCCCGTTTCCCTTTCCCCTCGCTTTGTTCCCCTTGCGCTTTTCGAGCAGCGGCACGAGGGCAGCAGGTTTATTTCTCATTTAGGAACCCACTTACCGCCGCGCGTTGGGGGCACAGAAACACTGCTGTGTCTTCATCTGAAGTTACTAATTCGACTTTGGGGCCCTCCTTTTCTTTTTCATGGCAGAAAGAATTGTTAAGCGTGGCAAGGGGCAGCCCCGGGGGGCGGTGGGGTCACTGTGCCTGGAGGTGTTGAAGGAAAAGCTGGACACGGCGCTCAGCGCCACGGTCTGGTTGACGCGGTGCTGTCCGCTCACAGCTTGGCCTCGGTGAGCTCAGAGGTCTTTTCCAACCTCATCCGTTCTGTGAAATCAAGAATTTGGCTCTCAGCGCGACCTCCCCGGGCTGAGGGCGGAGCGGGGCTCCCGGTGGGTGCCCGGGTCTAGCCCCCGCCTTGCCCCAGGCGGGACTCGAGGCGGAGCCGGGAGGAGGAACCGGGAGGAGCAGCCGGGAGGAGGAACTGGGAGGAGGGGCCGGGAGAAGGGACCCGGAGGAGGAAGGCGAGGCGGGGTCTGAGCGAGTTGGGCGCGGCGGGAGCTGTGGGCCAGAGGCCGCCATGGAGACGCTTGCGGTGAGGGGCCGGGCTGGGGCTGGGGCTGGGGCTGGGGCTGGGGTCGTACCCTCACCGCTGCCTGCCCTCACCGCTGCCTGCCCTCACCGCCTGCCCTTCTCCTCCTCGCAGGGAGGGCCTGTGGCCATCGCCGTGGCCGTGGTGGCGGCGTCCGCCCTGCTGCTGCTGCTGCTCCGTGGGACAGCTCGGAGGCCGAGCGGCCCCGTCACGCTGCAGGACCCGCTCGCCAAGTACCCGCTGCGGCTGCTGGACAAGGAGGTGCCCGGGGCTCTGGGGACGTGTGGGCTCTCGGGGGTCCAAGGCTGTAGGTCCGCTGGCCTGCGGGGGCTCTTGGCCGTGGGCTACCGCAGGGATCGAATCCGCAGGGCAGGGTGCAGAGCCCTCCCAGGATATCTGTGAGCCCCGTGGTGCTCCCCGCGTAGAGCAGGGTGTGTAAAAAGCGTTTATGCCACGCTGCCGGCTGGAGATTCCCGGTGCTTTGCGCGTTTGAGTGCAGGCTGTGTTCCTCCCTCGGTTCCTGTCCTGGGTGCACCGTGAGAAGCCAGCCCGGCAGCCTGAGCTTCTGCGTCCCCTGTGTTGCCTGGTCTTTGGCCACAGGAATGGAATGTGCCTTGGGCACAGGGTTTCCTAATTTTATCTGTGTAAAGGTGCTGTGGGGATTGTGCAGGCAGGAAAAAGTCACTCCTTGTAGAAGTAGAAGAGAACAGCTTCTGAAACTCCTGGTTATTTCAACTTTATTTTTCAAAGCCGTTTCTGTGTCCTTTCCTAGCATTTGGCTTGCATACTAACAAAGAGCAGGCTTGCTAGAACATTATTGTGTTGAGTAGTTGAATTTCAAAGTAGTGGTGATGCTGACCTCATTGTAACTTTGGTTTTCTAGGAAATCAGTCACGATACTAAGAAATTCAGATTCGGGCTACCCTCAACGAATCATATATTAGGATTACCTGTAGGTAAGTACAGTAATATAATTACTTATATTTCTGGTTTCTCACAGTTCTTGGGCTTCTGACTGAATTTAAGGCGCAGAAAAGCAAGGAGTTGAAAGCTGCTGTCTCAGAGAGAAATGTCACGTTTCCCAGAGGGTTGTATTTCTGCTCTTTTGTGAGTGCTTTGTCCAGTTGTATGGTGTAGGGTTAGAAAGGGAGCAGTGAGCTGAGCCTGATGGCATTTGTCACCAGTCAGGATATAAGCTAGAGTGGTATCTGTCAAAGCTTTTTCATGTTTTTTATTTGCATTCTGCTTCCATCTGGTCCCCTCGCTCTACTGGCAATTGCCCTCATGGTTTTGGCAAATACAGTCACACTTGTAAAGGGGAAAGGGGACAACTCTGCTGCCTGGGAAGACACTGAAATATTCAGAGCCTTTTCTGTGCATGCACTTACATTTGAGTTACACACATTTCCATGCAACTTTATCTGGAGTTCTGTAGCATGCATTTCAGCCTAGGACTGGCCTTCTTTCCTGTACCCTGGAACACTGATAGCACTGAACCTTGGACCTTGAATCAATGATGAAACCTCTCTCTCTCTGATCTGCAGATGTGGCTCTGCACTGCTTGGCAGTTCCCTGTGCTGTATGGCAGGTGTCAGGATCATTCCCTGATATGTGAGCATGTCCTTGCATGCACTCTCTTCTGGCTTGTATGGCAAAGAGTAATGGAATTAACTAGACAAATGGTAAACCAGCTGAGACATGCTCTGCAGTGCTTGTGTTTATCCAGATTCATTCCTAAGAATTTAGGAATAAGATTCTGAGACTATACTACTTCCTGGGAGATTCCTGCTCTGTGCTGAAAACGGAGAAGAAACTGAATGTTTCATAACAGCATTTATATGGCTGTAAATGACAAAGATTTTTCTCTGTCACTGTATGTGTAGCAGGTTACAATACCTGCCTTTCCCTCTTGTCCTCCAGGGATGAAAAACAAAACCAGATTATAATCCTTTCTCCCCAGGCCAACATGTTTACCTTTCTGCAAAAATCGATGGGAATCTGGTGATTCGAGCCTATACCCCAGTTTCCAGTGACGAGACAAAAGGTTATGTTGATTTAATTATAAAGGTAAATTTTGTTTTCCTTTAATATGGATAAGTTGCTAATTGGAAGGAGGGCAAGTACTTCATTGTACTGAAATGGTTTGTTTTTGATTTAGTCATCAAATTTCATCGTCTTCCATGCAAATGTCATTAAATTCCCTCTTCGTCGGATCTCAGCTTTTTCAAATAGAGTGACTGCATGGCAAACAACTCATTTCACATTGCCCTTGAGTAGTAAGTTGTATCTGCTGTGTGGCACTGAGGGATATGGCAGAGGGACAGGAGAATCACTTCCCTGGCAACACTTAAGGAATTTCCCTAATATCTGTTATTTGGCAGTGCATGGATACTGATCTCTCTCCCTCTAGCTGCCTGTGCTGCTGATGCTTACTGCAAACAGCTCTAAGCAAGTCAAACAAGGGGAATCCTTTAAGCTAGGGGATGCAGGATTATCTCATCCCAGGACTTGTGGATTTCCTGATCCTTTTCCATGATAGGGTTTGTCCTCTAGGGAAAANTTTTTTTTTTTTTCCTTCATGTTACAAGAGTGGGGAATCATTAGGAACTGCTTAATGCTTCTTGTGTGCTGTGAAAGCTGAAAAAGCTGTTGTGTGGCTGAGTGGGAAGGTTTTAGAAGGAAAAGATGCAGCAATGAATGCTGTTTTCAGAAAGAGCAGCTACAGAAGTGGGGTGACACAAGGCAATAGTGCAACAAGGGCAGCAGCCACATAATCTGCCTGCCACCCATCCCTGTTATCCTGGCTGTTTGCAGGGAGCAGAGGGACATGTGCCCAGCTTTTTTACTTCTTTTGGCTGCTTCCTGCTGCAAGGCTCCAGAGATAACTGAGAGCAAAGAATTGCCTCCATTTCTTTCTCAGGTGCTGAATTTCAGGCCTGCAGGAGTGTGATACTGTCTGCAGGAGAGCCAGTGGTTGATAATTTGCAAATGGTTGTTCCTACAGGTCTACCACAAAAATGTGAACCCCAAGTTTCCAGAAGGTGGGAAGATGTCCCAGTATCTAGATAACATGAAGATTGGAGATACCATTGATTTCAGAGGGCCCAATGGACTCCTGGTCTATAAGGGGGCAGGTACTGTGACACAAGGGTGGGAGAGCAAAAGGGAGGCATTGGTTATTTTCAGAGGTGTTTCATAAAATTTGACAACTTTTTTTAAAGTAGGAAAGAGGAGAAATCACCTTTTTAAGACTTGATCATGAGCCTGTCAGAGTTGATATGATAGGCAGGAGTACTTTGTGTAAGGAATAAGTGATGAGTGTCTCACTCCTGGGACTGTAAATCTGAAATAATTGCTGTTGTATTATATGACTGAGAAGTCTGCACTGGAAATAAAATACCTCAGCTATACATATGCAGGGAGATGCTCCAGATGCTTCTTAGGCAAGGGAGATTGTGGCTTAAAATGCCCTCTGGGCATCTCAGTGCTGTTACTGAATAACCAGCTGACTGAGGGCCAGCTCCATTTCATAATCAAACCAGGTCTGAGTTGACTGTGAGGAAATAAGCTCAGAGGAGTAATCCTCTTGTAGGGTACAAGTGAAAGATTTTGCACTGATCTTGACTGAGAGGAGTTGTGCACTTAAGTCTCACCTCAGAGTGCTCAGGACTTCTCTGGATGCTGACCTCCTGTGATCAGCAATCTCCTGATGAATCTGCCTCAGCAGAAGGGAGGGATTTCCAGAATTTGTCTTTATTAATTGATCATCTGTAGTAATGTCTTCCCCTGGAATTTGTATCCATGTTTATTTGGAAACTAATATACCTATAGGTTTGGAATATTTCTTCTAGGTACCTTTCTTATCAAGCCTAATAAGAAGTCTGAAGCAGAGAAAAAGTTTGCAAAGCACCTGGGGATGATAGCTGGAGGAACAGGTAAAACTAATCCCATCCTATGGAGTGTCTAGAGAGTGAAAATGTCTTTGTGCATACATGTGAGGACTATCACTGTACTTCAGTAGCAGAATACTTACACCTCCATTTCTTTTCATGGTGGCAACACTGAGGCATTCCAGTGGTTTGAGCTCAGTCCTGGGGAGTAGCAGCCTGAATCCTAATTTACCTTGTGACCTCAGGGAACTCATTTCATCAGTGACAGAAAGTATTTTAAGAGAATGTCTTGAGGTTAAAATTATGCCATGGAGAATCCTGAAGAGAAAAGCCCTGCATACAAGAATTGTGGGTTTGTTTTGGAACTGTTTGTCATAATAGAAACCCCCAGTCTCTGCACTCCATGTGGATCAGAAATCCAGAGATGTGTAGCCCTGTGCAAACTGAGATCCCATTGAAGACTGAAGGGAGGCAGAATTAATACTGAAACTGTAGCCACGGAAAGAAATACCCACTTTATAACCATTTTGGTTTTTAACAGGAATAACTCCTATGTTGCAGCTGATCCGTCAGATCACAAATGATCCTAAGGACTCCACAAAATGTTACCTCCTTTTTGCTAACCAGGTGAGTGTTCTGACCCATCTCTTTGTTCTTCTTTAACAGCCCACTTATTTTTGCTGGCTTCTGAGCTTTTTAAACTGATGGCACATGTTTCCTACTCTCTCACACTTAGGTGTCTCCTCACAGCTTCACTGAATCCCTACATTGGGGAATGGACACTGTGACCAGATCCTGATCCCTCTGCTCACCTTAGTCCTTCACGGATTTTCAAGGAAACAGGATTTGTTTCCACTAATCTGTTTGTACAGTTAACCTTCACCATGCTGGCCCAGGGACATTTGCCAGGGACAGGGACAAATTTGTCATGGCCAGGGACAAATCCAGCTCATCGTGATTTTAGCCTGGATTAAAAAGTTGTTCAAAATGCCATCTTTGGGACTGTGTTTAGGTGGCTGTTAAGTCTCGCAGTTTGTTGTTCTTAATCTCAATTTACAGAAGCCTGTAATGATAATAGCTGTCATGGAAGGGGCAAAGCACCAAATTACTTCCTTGATTTGCATAATTTTTATCATTGCATTTGTTGTGACTGGCAGATGAGCTGCCATCAGAGGGCTCCTGGGATGGTTTGGAGCTAAACAGCACTGTCATTTTGCAGACAGAAAATGATATATTGCTGAGAGCTGAGCTAGAAGACATTGCCAAGAGGCATCCTGAGCAGTTTGTGCTGTGGTACACGCTGGACCGACCTCCAAAAGGTAGGGACACATGGAAATGCCTCTGCTCATCCCTGTGCACGTCAGAGCTTCACTCTTGTTCATGGGGAATCAGAGTAATGTCAAGTGTTCTTGTTGCTCTTAGACTTTGAAACTCCTCAGAAATAAGCCTTAGCCCACACCCTGTTTTAAAAAGGAATCTAAGCCAGGTGGGCCTTAAAAAGTGGGAGCTCATAATTAACCTCATTCGGGTCAGACATGTTACTCAGTGCATCTCTTCACGTATTTCAGTTTTTGGGAGTTTTCATCAAAAGTTCAGCTCTGTTTCGGGCAATCTCCCAAATCAGGTTATGTTAGGATGTTGTTGGCATTACATTGTTTAATACCTGTAAGTATTCTGTGTACATCTTTGTTTTGCAGCAGCTCCAGGTTAAATTCTGGTGAAACAGAGCTGCCTCGTGTATGGATTAAGGCATCGTTTTCCTACTTGGCTCACTTCAAATGGCAGATGCATTCAATAATACCACTGCTTGAAATAGTTTAGCATTTCTTTCCTCTTTTAATTAGTTTTATCACTAACCAGAGCTCTTGTTATGACTGAACTTTGTCACCTCACTGCTCCATCTCAAAAAAAAAGAAAAAGTACAGGTCTCAATACCTCTCCCTGCCACTGGGTGACCCCTCTTCACTGGAAAAGCTGATTCACTCCTCCTTTTTATTCCTATCTGCTTCTTTCTTTTAAATTTTATAATTTATTGCTTTAAGACCTCCATGTCTTATCAAACAGATGCTTGTTGTCCCTGTGGAAGGGGATCACTAGGTTTGAGCTGAGTGAGAAATTTAACCCTCTCCTAGCTTGATGGTGCCATAAAACTTGATTCTTCAGCTACTTAATGAGGTTTAGAAAGGCTTCAGCCTGTACAGAGGTTCAAAGTAATGGAATGAATTTCTTTGTTGCAGACTGGAAGTACAGCTCTGGTTTTGTCACTGCAGACATGCTGAAAGCCCACCTGCCTGCCCCTAGCAGTGAGACCCTCATTCTGATGTGTGGGCCACCACCAATGATTCAGTTTGCCTGTCAGCCCAACCTGGACAAGCTTGGCTATCCCAAGAGCAGTACATTTGCTTATTAACATTGATGTCACCTGATACCTTTTTTGGAAGTACTGCATATTCTTCTGCAGGAACAGCTGATGCACAACTGTGCAGCATTTCTGTGTGTGTGTGTGTTTTAACCCCTTGATGTAATTTCTGTGGTTTATAGCTTCATCATTACCTTGCGTGTTTTAATACTAAAAAGTTGAGAAATCCTC
Organism: Rhadina sibilatrix; assembly: GCA_013400275.1. Classification (NCBI taxonomy): domain Eukaryota; kingdom Metazoa; phylum Chordata; class Aves; order Passeriformes; family Phylloscopidae; genus Rhadina; species Rhadina sibilatrix. Next base: position 110,430 of record VWYO01013206.1, on the reverse strand, counting down.
TTGAATTGTGTGGGAGTTAGTCTGACCTCTGAAATTAGTATAAAACATTAATTCTGGGGAGAAAAAAAATGAAGATGAGAGGCCATCCACGTGAATTTGCATTAAATCATTCCACAGTGAGCAGGTGAGAGGGGAACATTCAGAATTTATTCATAACAGTCAAAAAATAAGCATTTATACCAGTGTTATGCTAATTAGGATTTCTTACTACATATATTTAAAAGAAGAATCAATTGTTTCGTGGATTGACTATTCACAGCCAAGTTAGCACAACAACACACTTGAGTTGTAAATACAGCATTGAAGGAAACAGGAAATGTTGTGTTTGGAATATCCCAGGGCTGCTGGAGCAGCCATTCCCATTTGCAGTGCTGTAATAAGTCTGTTGGCTAATTGACCTGACAAAGTACTTCAAATGCCTGTGGTACCTGAGCTGGTCACTAGCACTGACTGCAGTGCCAGACTGGTACATTTAATACCTTTTATTAAACATTAAACAGTAGTAGTTTGCTGATGAGTAAACTTACTTCTCATTCTTCTGAGTTATCCTTTTTTACACTTTGCAGTGACTGTAAAGAACCTGCCTTGATTTCACCACTGTGGACAATCAAATCATGTGTTTATCTTCTTACACCTGACCATGCAGTGCAAGGTCTGTCATGAGAGACTGGTGAAGTGAGGACCTGGATAGATCACCTGTAAAAAACACCCCAGGTGGTTCTCAAAGAGCCCTTGCTGCATCCTGTGGCCAGCCCTGGAGTTTCCTTCTTTATTTAGGAGGGTTGTGGCTGGCAGTGACCTGCCCTCAGGCTATATTAGAATCTAAAGCAACACCTGCAGCCAGCAAGGAGAGAGTAATGCAAACCAGCCCTATAAAAAGTACTTTTCCTTAAAATTAAGGAGATTTTTTTGCTAGCGTTTATCTGTTTACTAAGAGAGCTTGTTAACAGCTCACTAATACAGGAGATGGACATGTCAACAGATGCCACGAGTAATTGCTGCTGTAAAGGTGACAGCTTCACTCCCAGCCCCTCAAAAAGTGAGAGGCCATATTTCCCTCTGATGCAGTCCTTCTAGCCCAGTACAACAGCAACAGATGTATTTTGTCAGGTGTTTTACAGGAATAAATCTTTGTTTTATTCTGATACTTTCCTGGTAGTCTCAGAGTTACAATTTCCTGCTGCAGTTGTTTTTGCCTTAGGTAAAGATTTGTGAACACGGCAGCTTGTCATCCTAATAAAAGCAAGGGCTTGGTGGAGAGTATTATGTTCCATTCTTCCCATCCTACGGTGCACTGACTTGGATAAAAGGAGGGCAGGACAGGTGCCAGTGAAAGGGAGGAGAGTTTGAAATCCTTTCTGGGGACCAGTCTGGCAAGACCACAGGAGTGGTGAGTGAGCCATTACTGCTGCTCTCCCCAGCATCCAGCTGAATTCCAGGTAGCTCTGACTAACCCCCATGATACAATTATGTATTAATGATTCCTGCACTACAAGTTAATTATAAAAATAAAAAAATTACAAAAGGTCATTCACGTAACAGTGCATCAACGTAGCACATAAAAGACAACTGAATAAAAGGACAAAATTTGCCAATCTTGGCTTTCCAGTCTCTGGGTATGAGTCCCACTCCTCTCCCACCACTGTTTCCTATTACATGATGAGGGAAAACAGCACAGAGGAGAGAGTTACCTGTAACATGTGGCTGCACTGACAAGAGGAAATGCTACGTGGGAGATGGCAGGGAAGAGGTAAAGCTTTTCCTGCTGCCCGGCATCCAGCTGCTCCTGGCCACTCCTGCAGGCACGAGGTACGAGTGGTGTTCTTGGTCCTGCTGAAGCATCATCTCCAGTCTTCAAAGGTCGGTGTTAAAAACCTGCTGTCATTCAGCATTTCATCCTGGCTCAACAGTGTCTGAAAGAACAAGATGGGGAGGACTGAGGGTGTTTGGTGAGGGGCCTGTGCTCCAGAGACCCAGCTGTGTCCTGGGTTGTGGAGCCAAATCTGTGCATTCTATTTTCATCTGTGGGAGAGAGGCCTGACACCTTCTGATAATGGGCCATTAGCACCCCCCCAGGCTGTACCCTGCCCCCAGAGCGGTGCATCTGCATTTCCATCACCCTGTTGTGAGATGCATCACATGCCCCTGGCAGTGGGGTGGGGGCAGGCAGTTTCTACCTGGTATAAACTGAGACAGAGGGACTGGAAAGCTGCTTATTCACCTGGTTTGCTGGGAGGAAGACTGGACCCCTTCTGATCCACTGGACCCTCTCCTATCCACTGGACCCTTTCCCATCCACTGGACCCCTGTTACCATCACTGGACCCTTTTTTGCTACAGGATCATTTCTACTTCAACAGAACCACATCTGCCACTTCAGAAGGACTCACCTTTGGACTGCACCCAGCACCCTGACCAGCAGGGTGTCAGGTTGTAGCTCTGACTCTGTCAGGCTTTCTCCAAAATTGTTGTTTGTTTGTTTTGGGTGGGTGGTTTTGCTTTTTTCTACTATATTTTATTATTAATATGCCTAGTAAAGAACTGTTATTCCTATTCCCAAAATCTTGGCCTGAAAGCCCTTGATTGCAAAATTATAATTTGGCAGGAGGTTTACATTCTCCATTCTCAGGGAAACTCCAGTTTCCCTGGTAGATACCTGTCTTTCCAAACCAAGACAAGCTGCAATGACAGCAGGCTCACAACATAAGGGGGCGAGAGCCACGCACAATCAAAATGAATTTCTTCAATACAGCTTTAAATAACTTCTATTGCTCGAGGAAATTCTTAGAGATTTTGTGTCTGGCATGCAACTCAACTGCATTTCATAATTCTTCATCATGTCTTCTGGTCACTTATTTTTTGTAAAATAAAAATTCACTTCTGTGGAATGAAGGAGCACAAGGGAGGTTTTTTGTTTTGCAGAGAGTTTTAGCTCACGTAAATTTTCAAAAGTCTGTACCTCATTCCTAGCTGCTGTGACGGGACTGTGTGGTGGTTACCTTCAAACAAATCTTTGAAGAATTGTTTTCATTTATGTTTTCATTTTGTCAAAGAGACAGCAGAGTTCATGAAAGTTAGAGAGGCCTGATTTCTAGAGCAATTTAAAAGCAGGGGGGGGTTTCTGACTGGATGTCCAGCTAGGCTGTAAAGAGATACTTAACAAGAGCAGAGACCCACTTACTCTTCATTACCACCAGCAGTGACCAACTTTCAGTGAGCTTTGGCAGAACACATTTGTGACTTTGGAACAAGAGAGGAATGGGTACGTACCGTGAGGTGGGTTATGCCTTGGGAAAGAGCCCCTATTTGCATTACTGTGCCTTCTGAGTGTTCCATCTGTAAAAGCAGTCAGCAACTAGTTCAAATCAGACAGCATGTGCAATTTTATTCACTCTACATGCAGCTTTGGGAGGGATCTGTGCCTGGACTAAGGAATTTGGGGTAAGTTTAAAAGCTCCTTAACACAAATGCCTCCGTGCTACAAGGTACGTGAAAATGCATTTAATGACAGGAAGGGTGGATCCTGATTAAGAGAGATTGATTCCATGAAACTTGGCCTCTAATTCACAGACAAAAAAGAAAAAGCTTAACTGATATTACCAATGAAAAGTAGTATTTTCCAAATGGTCTAACACTACTTGTATTTCTGGTATGCTTCTTTCACTGGCAAGAAGTCCTTGCTACAGTCCTACCTCCTTTTACATAGAAATGTCACCAGTTCTGGGCATTTGGATTTCCTGCATGGGCCACATGCTCAGAAGTCATGCTTAATAGCCAGACCATGCTCCTAGAGAAAAATCCAGTCTTTCTGTCATGCTTGAATAACTGCTCAGTGCAAGTTCTTGGCTCAAAGTTAATGCAGCCCCTCACAGCTCTTAGCTGAGCAAGTGGACATCCACGCTCACAGTCAGCCTTTGGTATTCTCCCTGTTTAGGAGCAGTACATTGAAAAAGACCACGGTCAGCCAATGAACACAAATGAGATGTTAGATGCACTAAACCATGCAAATGAAAAAATTACCTTCACAGTTAGTCTTTTCAATGTTGTGACCATTCTCTTACGAGGCTTAAACTGTTTTTATGTCACTGGAGAAAGGCCAGTTTACTCCAGCTGCTTCTGTGTGGCTCTTGTGTGTTGCCAAAGTTCACACAAGGCTCCAGGAGTGCTCCGTTTTTCAGGGTTTACATCCCTTTACACAACAGCAAAGTTGAAGTAAAATGTGATGATTTTTAGTCTTCATCATTTCTTTGTATGCTGTCTAGGCAGTTTCATTCACAAGGTCACTACTACATTACAAAAGTGAATTAACTATTGTTTTATTAATAATTTCTTCACTGCTGATGCATTGTCTTCACATATATTGTCTAAGCAGAACTACTTCCCACTGTACACCATGAAAGAAAAAAAAAAATTCAGTTGGATTCTCTGATTACTGTTAAAAAATACAATCCAGTTGTACTTTAATATAACTTGATAGCTTTGTGTCAGTTTGTCCAAATGAATTTATTACATTAAAAACCACCCATAAAGATAATGAATAAAAATAGTGTGCCATACTAAAATTATGAAAGCCAGAAGTACAAAAGTCTTGTGTTTAACTGCAACCAGGCCCTTGACTGACAAAATACCTCGATCTTCCGAGTGTAAAGGTGTCATAGTCCTGAAAAAGGGCTTGAGGATGGATGAGTTTATTATGGTATTGATTAAAAAAAAAACCCCACACATTCTTAGTCTGGAACTCTTTCCAGTGTCCACAGCCAATACTTTTCTCAGTGAGTTCATGCGGATGTAGCAAAGAGTTTGTTACAGGGGAACATTTGGTTATTTGCAAGCTTTGGAATGCATGGAGAGGATGAGATGAGCATGGCATCAGTCTGTCTGTCCCACCTGATCCAGTTCCCTGTCAGTGAAAGGACTAAGTCCTTTGTAGCCACCATAGTTTTTCGAAGTACCATTCGTAGCAGCTGGGCTTGTATCCATAGGACAAATGTAGTCTGTTGATTCATCAAACTTCTTTTTCCTTAAGTTTCCAAAATGCGAAAATCCAAGTTTCTTTGGCTAAAATAAGGAGTCAACACAAGTAGTTTTGAGTAAGACAAGTAAGGTTGCTCTTTAAACATTCAAAATCCTCTCCTTTTCCATTTACTGCTATACCCTGGTCATTCAAGTACGTAGATTCTGAATTAACTACATTTGTTCTCAAACTGGAGCTCCAGTGGATGAGAAATGCATTTATATGATGTTCCTTCTAAGAAGAGACGGAACAGACTGCATGCTTATTTTCAGGACCTGATTGAAACAGATACAAAGTAAAAGGTCTGGTATCTAGAATTAAGGTAGCACTCCTAGAATCCACCTCTCCCTGCCCACGTCTGTCCCTCATTTTCTTTGTAATTCGGAGCGGAGAAGTCTGACACCAACAACTCTCCTTTCTGACAGCAGTGCCTACCCGAACTTTGGCAGTGGTGGTCAGAGGTGTGTATGCTGCTGACTCCATGATTTCTCGTTTTTCTTGTTGTGCCTCTGGCCCAATTAACACGTTAAAGTTGGTGGTGAGGTGGCGGCGCAGGAGGGTCTTTTGGGGTGGGATGTTCAGGAGCATGGCCAGCGTGTCACCGTTGAAGCGAGGTTCGAGGATCTGGGAAAAGGGCAGGATGTTTATTTTTTTTATATAAATATTTGCAATAGGAAACTGCTAGCTCACTCATGATACTGGGGGTTTGAGTGGGAAATACCTGAAAGGAGCCAAGAAAAAATGCTGAGCATGATCAGGCAAATATATGTTTGTTATTTATCATCAACAAACCATGAGTTTGGGTTGAGTAAGTTTCCTTTCAGAATTTTCTGCTCTACTCAGAGTAAAAGCTTAATCTTAGTACGATTTCTACCACTGCATTTTTGCAAAAATTCTGCAGCAGCAGAATCATGGTGTTTCAGAACCCTGACATTACTGAGCTGCAAATAGTTCTGAATGTTTTGAATTTAAAAAACGTCATTCCTGACTGCTGTGATTTCAGGGCGGTTATTTAGCGTGGCTCAGAGTTCTGGTAAATCACTCCAAGAAACACTCAGTGATGCCTTGTCAAAAAGCAACTTTAGCACAGCACAGTTCAGGTTTCATTTTATGTGCTGCTGTCATACACTTGGTGCATGGCTCAGCTTTGATTATAGAAAGTGTTTTAGCTGTTCCTTTTTTATTTTAGTTTTCCTTTGTAAAATGAAGATGCACAGGTCAGGTAAAGAGGCTCCTCAGAAGGCCTGACCACGCTGTCATATTGCAGATGTGTTTGTTTCTCTCTGCTTGATAAAGACCAGATAAAAGACGGTTGACATTACAGCCTGTCCATGTTTTATCATGAAATGGCAAATTCTTACAATCAGGCCCCCGTGCACTCCGCTGCCTCGAAGGTTGGGCGCGTACTCCGCCAGATCCACGGATCGGAGCCATTCCATCACCCTGTGGTTGGACCACTGCACCACGTCGGAAGGAGAGATGCTGTTCTGTTGGAGGGACCACAAAAGGTGATGGCACCACAGCCTGCACTGTCTGAGCATGCACAACTCCCAGCCTCTCTCGTTCTTCCTCCAAGGGCACTTGCTCTTCCCTGACTGAGGGACTGTTTCCCTTCAAGGCCCCTTTCAAGCAGTCTCTGATGAGATGGCAGACCTGGTCTAATACTGATGAGATCCCATGTGTTGCATCAAGAAGTGCAACGGCAGAAATTACAGGTTACAGGGATAAAAAGGGAACGTTTTGACAACAGGGTTATTGACAGGGTTTAATGCTAAGACAAAACTATACTGATCAGGTAAGGCAAAAACCTTACAGATTTTAAAAATGAGGTCAGGCAAAGAAATTATTCTCCTACAAGATGAATTAACTTTTTTTCCACTATGCAAATAACTCCTGAAGAGAAGTACATGAGATTCAACTAATAACTGGCTAACTACTGCTTTAGGTGCAAGTTCCTAGAAGCAATGATTCTGTTGTATCACTGTACACTGCTGACTTTCTATCCCTGTTGGCTGGGACCAGGGAGTTTGTGCTTGCTTAAAATAATTTATTTCAACATTCTTTTACCTCCTCAACTGGCCTCCTGCGTAGACAGTGGGGGTTGAAGCCATTGATGTGCAGCACGTGAATGGCACATTTAATACTCAGGTGATGCAGCTGACTGGTGACTTTCAGGAAGAGAAGGTCATTCTGTGAAGGGGAGAGACTTCTAGGTGGCACAGAACACACACTGAAACAGATACTCTCCCCAAGAAGAAAGAATTTAAATTTCCTGTGTAGTTTTATATAATGCTACAGTAACTGTGGTTCAGGAAAGATGGAAGTTTATACTTTAAAGAGGGTTTGGGTTTTGTTAGGCTGGAGATTTGGTGGGGGGAGCGGGGTTCTGCTGCTGGTTTGTTGGGGGTTTTTTTAATATTGTACCATAGCAAGACATAGCTCAAAAAACGAAGGCAGGAGTGTAGCCTGTTAAGGCAAATCCAGACTTGGGCAGGAGAATGGGAAGAAAACACGGTGGCTTTGTGTGGTTCATGGTGTGCTGTGCGTGTGGTCAGAGCTCTACAAATCACTGGATTTTCTGCTGTTACTTTGCTGAATGTTGTTGCTAACTTGGAGTGGAGAACAACGAGCTCCAGAGGTTACACGTAAAACAGGTCATTTTACTTTTAATCGTGGTGTGCTACATGGTATTGAAAGAAGGACTTTGCAGAAGTTAGCCCTAACATATGACTTATTTTATGGACCTTAGGAACAGGTTCCATGCACTAGGCAGCACAAAGGAGTTATGACTGGCACTATTTCTGTCTTGCAAAAATTCCTTAAACTGCTCACGTTCAAAGGAAAATTTCAAAAGTTTTTGCTTATTCTGAAGCTAAAAATGGTAAAAGGGAGGGAAAAGGATTGTACTTACCACAGTTAAGTACTGCAACATCCTCCCATCTACTCTGGATTCATGAAACTGGTCTTTGTACTGTGGTAAGCCAATGTCATCAAGCCACCCTGCAGATGTGAGAGCAATGGGGAACCAAATCCAGATCAGTGAGAATGAAGGCCTTCTTCCCTCTTGCCTGGTTTCTTTTGAGGCAGTCAGGTGGCTCTTTCTACCTAATCCCCTTTCCTGGGGACAGCCTCTTGCCAGCAGCCTGAAAGCAATTCCCACCAACCAGTTTTGTCCACAGCAGCCCTGTGATATCTGACATACAAGATGGGATGGAGCACATCTTCTGCAGCATGATGGAGCTGTTCCCAGACTGAGCCCCCCCATTTAATTCCCTGCTGTCTGACAGAGTTCCTCATGGACAAACATGCCACAAGCTGTGTGTTTGGATGTCAAGAACAACACAAAAATCCTCAGTTCTTCTATGGTGAAACTTAGTGCTTTTTAAAAGATATTTGGTAACTGCTTAAACACGAAATCAGGCTGCCCTTTTTCATAAAGGTGGGAAAAATTCCTCCCAAACAATTCCCTGAGAGTCCAAACACTTACGTGTCACCCAGATATGATCGAGTTGTGCAGACTTCTCATCTTGTTTTGCATTTATAGCTTTAATGGCCAAAACCAATTTTTTCCTGTGCAGTGGATGCTTTATTCCCATTTCCTGCAACAAAAACCATCAACAGAGTTTGCCCTGCCTCTGGCTCCTTTCCTCACGTGAGTTAACTACAAAAATTGATACTGTGGATTTCAGGAAGGTAGAGCCAGTGGTTTGGAGGATCAGCAGGTAGAGAGAAGCAGTGATTACCTTTTCCATGTCCTGAGGTGTGGCAGTTAACAGCGTGTGGCCTGATGTCACCCACTGCCGGGCAAAAATCACGTACTGGCCCAGGCCAAAGTCCTCCAGCCAGTTACAAACTCTTTCAGTGCTCCACTGAGCAAATGGGGCATTGTGGTCGCTGAAAAGCACAAGAAACATTGGGAAAATATTAAAAGAAAGAATGAATGTCCATATTGGAAAGCTCACCGTGTGCCAGAGCAGCACATCTGTCGGTGTGCTGTTTTCTGGGGTGTCCTGGGAATTTGGCAGCCCAGCCACAACCCTTGGCCGAACAATTGCAGATAAGAATTTCCTATTTTCTGCTTGAAAAGAGGGGAAAGGGAATCCTCATCATTATGCAGATGAGGAGGTAATTACTCTCCTTGTACTTTAACAAGGTGAAACTCTTGACACTCCACCAAGCAGCCAGGAGTGCAGGCAGGGGAGTTTCTCAGGATGCTTTTTTTGCTACCGGAGAAATTCTTCCCAGCCGCTGTGGAATTCCACGTGGACTGAAGTGCTTGGGGCAAACTCCCCAAGAGGAGGGCTTGGCTGTTGGGCACCTTTAGCAGCACCAGGCTGTGCCAGGGAGGGGAGGAGCCCTCACCTCTTCTGGCCTTTGGTGTCCTTGGAGCGGGATAAGCGAGGTCCAGCTGTGGCGCGGAGCCCGCCCCTCCGGAACTCGGCCAGGCCCAGGTCGTCTGCAGGGAAGTTACCTGACTGAGTTCTTCGTATTCTTGCAAGACAAGAGTGCCACGACAGGGCTGTTAGCTGGGACAGAGGGTGTTTGCTCTGCATGGAAACTAACAGTGACAACTAACAGCTCTCTGCTAAGCTCCCTGGAAAGCGCGAACGCCACGTCCCAAAGGCAGCTGAAGGAGTTCTAGGAAATTCAGTCTGGACCTAACTCTGGAAGGGGGGAAAAAAAAAGAGCTCTGCAGAGCAGCAGTAACAATTTGGTCCAATTAATAATCCAGACTTGGAAATGGCTGCTGTTGCTGAAGCAGATCAAGTGGACACAGTGCAACTCTGCCTTGCTTTCTTTGTTCCATTTTCCTTTTTTTTTTTTTTTAGCTGGTTTCTTTTGTAATGAACAGCTTGCTACAATTTAATTTTTCATGGCTAATAAAACTGCTGGCATGCTGAATTAATAGCACTGAGATGACAGCAGTGCCTTATTTCTTTCACCAGCAGGACGCTGTGAACACTCCCAACAATTTTCCACCCCACTGTGTACATAAGGACACACCCAGGCAATCCCAGAGCTGCTTCTCTGAACCCCAAATTTTAGGTTATTCTTGCTTTAGATAATTGCAGATTTTGCTGGGAATTGGTTTCATTTTCAGCTGAAATGCTTCGCCAGTGAATAAATAAAATAAAAAAAAAAGACCTTACTTTCCCCAGATTTTCTTGATCCCTTTTGGACTCTTTCTGTTTTCTGGAGACCATGGAGATTGTGGACCTGAATCCGTTCCAGAAGAGAGAGGTGAAAGGTCATCTGAGACCACTGTACCATCCATGTTCTCTGTTTCTCCTGGGTTAAGAACAGTATTATAGTCACATTTTATTCTAATTATTGATAAAGCTGTCATCTGGGAGGCTGATGTTTAAATGCAGGACATGATACAAAAGTACAGATACCTATAAAATTGTTCTCGTATTAAAAAAAACCAACAAAACAGCACATGCTCAGAAGGTGAAAAAACAGCTGGACATTTGAGACAAAAGAAGTAAAATAATAAAACATTGGCTAAAATTATTTTGTTATTTCAGTCTTTTCTATTTAACTACCTTATTTGAATTCATTTAAGGTTGTCTTGCCTGCTCTTAATACCTCAACTCCTCCATCAAAATCAGTGAGAATTTTTCTAAATTCAGTGAAAACAGAATGAAATCAGGAACCAGTGTCATAAAAAGAAACCCCATGTGAATGCCACACAGCAGGAGCTATTACTTCATTTCAGTACTGCATGTAAGGAGTTCAGTTTAGGGGGCCCAGCTGGGATTAGTGTTTCATAGGGAAAGGGAGGGGAAAAGGAAAGAAACAAAGGAAGCAGCAAAATGAGTGTTAAAGTTGCACCTTGTTGGGATACAGTACCTAGCACGGGTGCACTGACACTCCTGACGCGATCTTCAGTCATCCCAAGAAGCAGAAAGCCAGATGGAGAAGCAAAGAAGATACAAAACACCAGCAAAATAAAGTTACAGGAGGGCAAAGTAGTTAAGCTAAGCATTAAAAGCAGAAACAAAAAGAAAAAGAAGCAGTTATGCTCGACGTGGAAGTGAATATGCACTGGTGTGCACAAGCCCCAAGAACTCTGTACAGATCATTTTAAACAGCTAGGGATGAAAATGGATCTGTTTGGGCTTTCCTAACTATTCTTGGAAAGTTTTAGCTCTTTAAGCAGAGACTACAGAGCTCTACGAAGCCTGCAGAGTATCTGAAATGAAGCAATGGCTAAGATGACATCAAATTGCTCTGAAATACGGAATTAGAAGTGGAATGAATTTACTGCACATGGAAGAAACAAACCAACCTGCAGAAAAAAAGTTCTCTGCACTCAGTGTATTTAAGAAGCCATTGCTTGTTTCTAGAAAAAGAACGTTCTCCTTTACAAGCTCACCCACCCTTAGATAATCCTGCAGTTAAAGACACTACAGCATGGCTCATGCATTGCCTACAAAGTTGCCATCACAAAAAAGCTCTTTCAAACCCCCTGAACAACCACAACCTATTGTAGCCTTGAAACTGCAGTGTGCTTGCAGCTTTAGGGACCACGAGGCCTTAAAATAAACCAACTTCCACCACAAAAAAAAAAAAAAAAAAAAAAAA
>VWYO01013206.1:85550-98819 GCA_013400275.1 Rhadina sibilatrix | reverse complement strand
AAAAAAAAAAAAAAAAAAAAAAAAAAAAAAAATTACAGCCAAAGTGAAAAAAAACAAACAAACAAACCCACTGTAACTTTTAAAGTGCAGGAAGACTTCAGAATCCCAAGGGATACTCTTGTGCCCTAGCTCCCAAGCTCTTCAGTCCTAAAAAACATACCTGGTCCTGTGTCTCACTCTTAACACCTTTTTGTCAACAAATCTGTGCTTCAGGTGTGACTGAAAAGAAATTAATACAGGCTTCCACAGGAATAACAGAAATCCTACAGAAATTAATACAGGGCTGTGGCTGTGGCATGGAAACATATTTGTGGTTCCAAAAATCCACGGATGTTTTTCTGCATGTAGTAAATTAAATTTTCACTAGAGGGTCCCCCACAGCTAAGCAACCAACAGTGCTGATAGAAGGATTTTTACCCAAAATGTTCATGTTTTTGAGAGTTGTACCATAAAGTTTCAAATGGTATTGTCAGGTGCAGCAGAAAAAATAAACAAAAACAAACCTCTAACTTAAACTCATCCTTCACTCTGCCATAAGCTATTGGAAAATTTCCATTTTGGAATATTTGTTAACAAATTGGAATATTTGTTAAAAAAAAATGAATTGGAATACTTGTTAAAAAAAAATAAAACAGGAAAAAAAAGAAGTAGCAGGACAATGCCTAAGTGAACCATGTGAACAACACAATGCATTGTACTAGCATAGCAGATTCTATCCCATGCTATGTCCCAACCCCTCAAACAATCTGGACTTTTCCCTCTGGGAGAGGCACAGCTACATACTCAGGCCTGGGACACCGTTGTCATCATTGTCACTCATGCCACATCCATCAGGGGAGTTGTACATTCCCTGCTCTCCATTCTGCAGGGCTCGGGGCAGCTTTCCTGGCAGCGTTTGGTACTTGCTGCCTTTCCCCACTGGCTTACTCTGTTGTTTTTAAAAGAGGGAAAAAGATAAAATAAATACAAAATCAAATCGCTCCTAGCATCTGCAATCTGGTACACAATGTTCTAAAAGCTGAGAAAAAAAAGTGTGGCTCAAAATGACTCCACTCCCTGCATGTTCCTGCTTGCAGGTAATTCAATTTACACCCATCCATCAGCTGACTGCTTCCTAGCTAAGAGACAGCCTTGCTTTCCCTCATCTGCTCCTCCCACTTCATGCACTCTGCATTACTTTAAAACATATGTTAAATATTACATGGTTTTGCCACAAGAATTTTTTCTAGCTGTCTCTCTTTCCTCCAGGACAGTGTGCTCCTATTCAGTAACCCCATTCCAACAAAACTGTTTCAGAACGTTGTCTGTGACAGGACGATACATTAAAAATACAATGAGACAACCACTGCTTTATCTGCTCTTATTCCAAGGCCTAGAAGATTCTTTGGATACTCCAAGTGAAGGCCAGATTGCTCAGTTTCTCAACCCCTTCTCCTTTTTTTGTCAACTGCAGGAATGCATCCTGATTTGTACCAAAAATACTGTAAGAGTAGAGAAATTGTGTTTTACATCAGCAGCGTGTATTCTGAGACTGACTGACCTCAGCCTCATGTAACAAACTTAGAGCTAAAAAGCAAAAAGCCAGAAGATTTCCCTCTCAAACCTTTACCCTGTGTTTTGTTCGTCAGCACTGGAACTACACAAGCATTTTGAAGAAAAAAAATGAATATAAAATGCAAACCAGCCATACCATGATACACATCACATCACATCACATCACACCAGAGAATTGTTAGGGAAGGTTGCAGTTAATATACCTCTTGTTCTACAACAGGCTGTGCTGGTTTTCCATCTACATACTATGGAGTTTCGGGGAGGGCAATTTCAAAGTTTTATGGAAAAAAGCAACAGACAAATGTTAGTATTAACATACATACATACATGGAACATCAAATACAGTCTTATTGCTATACAGATGGTGCTTAATGTATGGACAAAATATTACAAGGACTGTTACCTCTTAATTTCATCTCAATCCAATATTTAATACTAATTGTGTTTGTTCGTTCTCCACTCTACAAAATTCCTGTTTAAGTTCTGTTATGATCAAAGGAATTTTGCTATTTTCAGGTTCCTGGGTGGTCCCTTTAGAGTTACTTTGAGCAGGGAACATAACAGCTGTTTAACAGGCCAATATGAAAACAACTGACATAAAATAACACACACAAGCCAGTATGGATCCAGCTGAAACCATAAAGAGCTCTGATAGAAACCGAGTGATAAAAATTCCACCACGGTTAGGTCAGGGACACTGATGGGCTTTATTATTTTATTATTATTATTGCTGGAAGCAATGGGAACTGCAGCTTTGAGCAAGGCAGAACAACTCCAGCACAGATGTGTAGGCCCAGCCTTATGACAGCATATGGCAGAGACAAATTCATATTTTTGATTTAAGACAAGAAAATAGCTAAAAATTATGATGAGAAAACCTTCATCAGTTCTTCATGGAATGAAATGTTAGTTCTGATTTGGCACATGTGTGGGACTACAATCAAACAAATGCAGCACCAAGTTCACACATTCTACTTGGTCACTATCACCTGCAGCAATTCAAGAAAAATTAAAAAAATATTTAAGAAAGGATTTTAAAATTTTAAGAACTGGAGCAATCGTATTACTGGTATCTGGTTTAAATGGCATTACTGGGTGTAGGTAACCTGGTATTAAGCCTAATTTGAGTACAGAAAACAACAACAGTCTCACAAAACAGAATTACAAATGTCAGTGTACATAAAACAAGACTCTGGACCACAAAGCAACAAGACTTTGCAAACTGGGAAGTTTTATTCTGGAATGGAATGAAAACCTTTGGAGTGTTCCTGCTGCATTAACTAAGGCAGCATCACTGCCATCTTCAGGAATGCCATTTGTATCAGAAAGCTAAGGGAAAACACAGTAACAGGCCAACACCCAAAAAGTAATCCTGTGTGGAAATACCCAGTCCCAACATTTAGCTACATTCAGGACTAGTTGCCTTAATATTGTTTGGTGACTTGGAAGTAAAAAAATACTCTTGAAACACCTATAAACAAAATAACACTGCAGCTTAACAAAATGACTCCTCATTATTTCTTGTATTTCACTTAAATATTTTTGTTTCTCTCAGGGCAAAAACTGAATTTGAAGGTGTGTCCACATGAGTCTGTCAACCAGCTTGGAAATGAGCTGCTTTAGGGCTCTTTCCCCACATACAGAGTTAGTGGTGGTTAAAGTTACTGTATGTGTAACAAGAAGAATATTTATACTTGATCTTTGTCTTTCAGTTGTGACATTAAACACCAGAAGCTGTGATTACAAATAGACCAACCTTTTCCAAGCATTCGCTCTGCAAGTCTTCTAAACTACTTGATTTTTTTTTCTGTGGAACCCTTAAAAAAAGGGACAGGCAAAAAAAAGCAGCAGTTAATCCAACATGGTTTGTTTGCATGTCACAGTATCTCATGCAAAGCAGCTGTATAAGTCACATAATGAAGCACAGCTCAGCATTAAGAGATTCATTTATTTCATTGGGATTTTAGTCTGAAAATCACAGCATTGAGAACTGCAACAGATGAAGGCAGAAACAGCAACAAGGCATCCTCTGACCAGCAGTGAAAGGCAGCCAGGCCCAGTGGGCATCTTTAGCCCACTGTAGATGATTTTTAAAAGCTCTTAACAAGCACAGCAATGATTCTCTCTGAGCAACGTGCAACATTTAGGGATTTTGGAAAGGAAAACTCTTTTGCATTTCGATGAAAGTTACTCATTCTTACCTATTTGTGATTTCCAAAGATTCCTCCTGCTGAGAGGTTAAATTACTTGAAGGTACTGGAATGCTTCCACTTTAAACAGAAAGAAATTTTATGGTTTTAAAGACTACAATGTATATATCTCTTGATATATTAAAATGCTGATTTATTGCTATAATTTAAACCTTAAACATCTAAGCACTGCAAACCTCCATGACAAGCACAAGTTTCACAAGTGCCCAAAAGCTGCAGCAAAGCCAAGAAGCCAACAGTTAAACAGTCTAAATAATACAATTTAGCATCACCCACATGAACACAAGAAAGAAAGGTCTTGCCTGATTTCCATGGCTTTGTGTGGCACTGGAGGGAGCACAGCTGGTAACAATTCTCCTGCAGAGGCCTGGGTAAGAGACAAGAGTTTTAAGCCTGTGACTCTGGTGTCTGCTGCTGAATCTACTGTGCCCATACCAAGAAATACAAAAATTTGGCCAGGGCTAAACCCTCATCTACATTACTACAGAGAAACCAATAGCAAAAAAATCATCTATACAGCAGAACCTGCATCTAGAACATCCGTACCTCTGTTTTCAATAATTCTCCTTGAGAGTTATTCAAAAGATTCCACTTCCTTAAAGTTGCCTCAAGTTCCTCTTCACTGCCACCAGAGACAGAAGAACCTGAAAGGATTAGAGAGCAGAAGTAGAAAGGGAGAGAAGCAGGCAAAGTTTGCTCTCTGCAGTATCAGCTCAATAACCCAGAGCATCATGGCTTGCTCCTTGCTTCTTTTTATTGGTTTACTTAACGAACATTCAGAGAGAGATTTACTCTCATTCTCTATTCTGTGGGCTAAACATATTTACTCTCATTCTGTATTTTTGTGTGTCAAACACAAGTTTCCATTCTGCCATGCAAGGCCTCAAAATATTGTTATTGCTTGTTAATGTGATGGTGTGCGTGGAACAAGACTGTCCTTTCAGAAGGTCAAGTTTCCAAGATTAAATTCAGTGCTGAAAATTATGGTGGCAACTTAAAATGAGATTGTCCTAAGACCCACTCCACTTCCAAGAGTGTAAATGAGAAATGGGACAAAGATTTGTTTCTTCACCCCCTCCCCAGATTCTGAAGCTTAATACACAGAATTGTGTGCAGCAAAGTAACCAAGTAACAAAGTTTTCAGCTGCTCCTTCCAAACAAAAACTCGCCCAGTCAGCTGTCAGGGTTTTCCTTAGTGGAAGGGAAATGAGTTCTCCTGGTATCATTTTATGCTGTAAAACATGGCTGGAGGTCACAGGTCACAATGGTCACAGGAAAAACACCACATAAACTTAAAATAAAACCAGGAAATAGTTCACAAGACATTTTACCATGAGCTGCAATCATTATGTCCTTGACCCTCCTGTACTGGCTTAGCAGCAGTGTCAGCTCCTCTATCCGACGGTCCTGTGGAAAACATTAAATAAATCAAATTACATTTAAAATCCTTCGTTTTTAACTGCAGAAACACTGTACTACATCTGTGTGATTTTCATGAAAACAGGCTCAGTCTTTCACATGCCTTGTAAGGAATGTTATTTGCCTTTGTACACAATATTTGCTGGACAACGTGAAATTACAGATCTAAGGAAACCACAGGAGTTTGACATTAGGGCTATTTTGAGAAATAAATGTTATGAGCCACATTAATGTTCTCCAGAATAATGCTGCCCTGTCTGGATTCCTCACTTGCTAAAGGAAGTTTTTAGGGATGCATATTATTGTCCATATTGTGATAATATATGAGTGTACAACCATCCAGGAAAATCCCATGGTTTGATTTATTACCACAAAAATGACTGCCTCCTGAAGAGCAAATCCCCTTTCTCATTTAGTCCTTACAGAAAGTGTGTTGTTCGAAACATTTCAGAGATTCAAAATCATAATTTCATTCTTAATACGTGGAACAAGGATTATTTTCTCACCTTTTCTTCATTTGCAGCCAATAATGTCTCCATTCCTATCTTCAACCGCTGAACTTCTTGGTCTAAAAATGTTTTAAAATGTTGTAAGAGAAAAAAGCCTTGCTATGTTTACTGCAAATAGATGTTTTGTGGTACTCTCTCTACATCCTTTCTAATAACCAAAACCACATCAGTGGCATGGCCACTACTAAAAACTACATTTAACATAGATTTCTTCAGAAGCTGAACTATTAAAAGCATTGCACAACACAAACATCCTGGTTTTGCTTACAAAAAACTACATAACACTATTTTAAACTATGGAAGTCTAGCAATGGAAAAGAAAAGGAACACTGGAGCTCATTTTGCAAAAGATGAAAGTGTGTTCGCTGTTATACACGTAACGAAATAATTTAAAGTAGGATTGAAAATATATTCCATCTGAGAAGTAGTTAAACTACATACATGAACTTGGGAAAGAAAAATAACAAAAAACTGCTTTGATACAAGGAAATTCTGTAAAATGTTATTTACCAAAGTGTTTTAGTACGAGCAACTTGGTTAAAATCTACATCATGAGCTAATGGAGAATTTCCTCACACACAGTTTAATGACAGAGATTATCCAGTAATGTTATAGTCAAGTCAATTAAAACACACTCTCAAAATGTATGAGGTTGTTAATCATGTCCTAACTTTGCTGAACCAAATCTCTCATTCTTCTCTGCATAATAGTCCCAGCAAGTCCTCCTGGCTACACCAAGTGTGATGGAGACAGAACCTGAAATAGTTCCTCTGCTGTCACTACCACTCGAGCCATTCATGCTTTGACATTAAACCAGACACAACTGTTCCCAAAAAACCATGAAAACAGATATGGCAGCAGGCACAAAGGGAGAGAGGGGAAAGAAAATCAACATTGCCAAAGAGCATCTGTGAAAAAAAAGGTTTTGCAGCTGAATGTTGAATACACAATGTCAATAGCTAAACTGTTTGAAAAAGCTGTAATTAGTTCTTATTGCAGGGATTCTGGAAAGTGCAATTATTGCAATTATTAAGTTTTAAAACGTGTAAATGAACCTCACAGGCATTTTCTCAAAGAAGAGACACAGGACATGCAAAGGTACAGCCAAATCAAAAACTAAAGCCAACAGGCATTGGGCAAGCAATTGAGAGACTTGTTTAAAAATCACACTCCTACTAATTTCTCTTTATAAGTATTAGACTTCAAAAAGGACTGGTGTCAAGGTAGACTTAAGCACACTAAAGCAAATTTCACTTAAAATATTCATTAAAATCATCAAGTATGGAGACATTTATTCAGACTTTTTTTAATTTAACACAGCGATTTAAAAAAAAAAAAAGCCTAAATCTTCCCCTCCAAAGAGAAAGGCTTTCAATTAAAGCTGTCTTTCACAATATTAAATGGGGTTTACATATGTGCAAATAAAAGGGGGGGGGGGGGATTGTTAAGTTTTGGCTCTGTTAACCTTGACAACATCCCTTTGAAGCCCAACAATTTGATTTGTGAACCTCTAACCTTTATTTCTGCAGTGAAATCTTACAGAACAGGGCAAGGGGGCTGTCTGCTTGCTGCAGGCAGTGTGTATTACAGTCAGACAGCCAAATCCAAACAAACAGGGAATTATTGCTGCAGAATGCATCTGAGTTAACATTGGTGTGAAGGGAGCAGTGAGGTAAAGCCAAAAGGGAATTGCAGGGCTTACGTTTTTCTTTTAGCCTTCTCCTATAAACTTCCTCTACGGTGGTAAGTGGTGAGAGTCAAATAAAGTATGTAGAAAAAGCACATATTAGATCAATTTTGCAATTTAATTAGGATATGCATTCTAGCATACTACAAGTACATTGACATCATTTTGCAACTTTATTTGAGAAGACCACCTAAAATGCTGATAAATCAGTATTTTTTTTTTTTTCAGAAGGATTGTTACTGTTTTTATTCAAATACAGCCTAAGTGCTTCCCTTGAATGAAGCCCACGGATTCTGTAGAGGGTTTGATTCTTCTGCCACTGGAATCAAGGACAGTTTCACCACACTTCCAGAAGACTAAACGCTGCTGAGCTCTAGATTTACTGTCATACCCCTATCTTTCCTTTGAAACACCACCAGTTATTTGGGAATCTCACAGAAAATACAAAATTTCTGGGTTTCACTACCAAGCCCTGCTGTCAGACAAACTAATTTGCTGGTTAGACATGCAGCTCTCTCCATGCACAAGCTCTGCAGCTGAGTGAGGTCAGCACAAGGAGGTGTTAAGTCACTGCGTTGGAATGAACCACGGGAGGTTCCTGGGGAGCCCTGGGAAGGAGGAAGCACAGCACATGAAAATTCACATCCCAGCCAGAGCAGTCTTGGGAAGTCTCAGTCAACACCCACAGAAGCTGTTAGAGCAGCAGAGCTGATGCCCTGTGGTAACCTGCACACAAATACTCCTGCATGGATGAGTGTCGGCGCTGCAGAGGAAAAACCTCCCTAATTCCATATTCTCCTGGCCCAGCAATGGGCAGGAGCCCCAGGGAGAGAATATTTCAGAGAACTGTGGCACCACTGCTTGAGACCAAAGGCTAAACAAACTGGTTTGTTTGCCATTGACCTGTGTCAACAGTGCAGGCTTAAAACAGAAACCTGCAGAGAACCCTAAACCAGGCTGGCAGGGACACTGAAAGTCCATCTGCTGCCAATTTTCATGGGACAGGGAGCCTGAATGAGACACAGTCATGAAGAAAGGAAACAATGACTATGTTTTAGGACATTTGGACCTTGAAAGATTAGGCTTAGCTACTACCATGACCGTTTTTTTCCCTTGAAAACCAGAAACTGTCAAGATTTTTCAAAGAAATTTTCAAGGTATGCCTGAAAAATAAACTTTCATTGAACTACAACGAGTCCTTCCTATTATAAATAAAACACCAGCAGAAAAAAGTTTCAGGGCCTTGAGGATACTTATTTCAATCTGTGCTGCCTCTAGATTGGAATAGAATTTCACACATTAAAGGCCTCTACCAGAACACAGAATTAATTGACACCCCTTTTCCTCCCCAAATAAATGTTAAGTCCATTCTTGTTGTTTCTTTGTATCCCTTTGCAATCCAAAGCAAAGTTAAAGTAGGGGTTTTGAATTTTTAATTTTGCTTCCCCTCCTCTTACCTCTTTCTGCCACTTCAGTGTATGAGGAGGTCCTGGAGAGCTGACTTTGCAAGCGTTCTATCTCTGCATCTTTGAGAGCCAGCTGCTCCTGGAGCTGGGCTATCTCAGCCTGAAAAAGAGCACAGCAAAGTCAGAATAACTTCCCCACCCACTGCCTGTGAGTCTTTCTCAGGAACTAGAAGATGTCTGAGTGTAACACAGTGGCTGAGGTCAGTTATCAACTCAGGATATTTCACCAACACTAGAACAACCTTACATATTTATGCTGCTGTTGCTATGGGAGAAGCTCATTTCCCCCCATGTAATTAGCTCTTGGAGAAGACAGAGGTAGAGAAAGGTAACATTTTCAAGGATTTATACAGGTAAGGAAACTCTGGAAAGCTCTCAATGCTACAAGTTGGTCATATAATAATAATGACTATTACAGGCAACTCAAAGTTTGCAGGAAGACCTCTAAAAGATATCAAAGGATTTTTAAACAGATACTGGTTATTTTTAATCCTAGTTACTATTTATTTGTATAACTGAGAATCTATTAATGCTGAGCCTTCTCA
The DNA here is from genome assembly GCA_013400275.1 of Rhadina sibilatrix. Lineage (NCBI taxonomy): Eukaryota > Metazoa > Chordata > Aves > Passeriformes > Phylloscopidae > Rhadina > Rhadina sibilatrix. Next base: position 89,429 of record VWYO01013206.1, on the reverse strand, counting down.
GCAAGACAGCAAAACTGTTTTTCCTCACAACAGCAAATAGAAGGAAAGCACAGCCTGGAAAACAACCACACACAGGCAAAAACAAAATAAAAAATACCAGTGTTCACATTTACATTTACTGGAAATTTAGGGCTGCCACTAAATTTGGATAGAAAATCCCACATGAGAGAGCTCAGCAAGACAGAGGGAGAAGAATTCTGATTGTTCAGCTTGAAATGCAATGATTCTAATCCGGTTTTTGTATTGATGGGAAAAACAGCTGCCAGTATATTTTCATAAGTCAGCAGTTTGATAAGATTTTCTTCAGAGGTCTCAAAACCTCTGTGTGTCAATATTCTGCATTTCCCCTGTAAAAGCACATCAAGCCTCCTTGCAGATAAAGGGGAAAAAAAAGGAGGAAAAAAAGGAAGGAAAAAATCAAAGAACAAGGACAAAAAAAAAAAAAAAAAAGAAAAAAAAAAAAAAAAAAAAAAGAAAAAAAAAAAAAAAAAAAAGCATGAATGCCACCAGTTTCTCAAAATACTAAAATAAAGCAGGAAAGATGCAAAACACCAAACAACATTATCCAAATAGGGGAAAACACAGATTAATTAACACACAAACTTATTTTCCCCAGGAAGCCAGTGGTTGGACTGCAGGATAACGTCACCACTCTGCCTAAAATTCCATGTGGAATAGAAGAATCTGCCTTGTTGCATCTCTGAAGGGCTCCTACACTTCCCACTGGCTAACATGCTTTTTATATCCAGCCATGGATATATTCCAATTTCTCATCTAAGAAGCATGAATACATGGAATACAAAAGTTTGCAGACCTCTTAATACCAGATCTGGATTTGCCTCTCCTGGTCTACTTGATCTCAGAGCTCTTTTAAAAGCTCTCTTTTCTCTTAATGTCTAACCCCTGTCCTCTCTGACCATTTTTCTGCTTCCTCTCTCTTTCCTTATACTTTTCTTCCTTTCCAGTCCTGCATCTTCTCTCCCCCAATGGGTTTTATGAGTCTTCTTTCCTATTTTCCTTTTGCTCCTACATTTTCCATAATTTCTATCTGTCTTGGCAGCTGGCCACACACCACTTGAGAAAATTTTTCAAAGACTCTTCATCTCCACCAAGTCAGAGAAAACGTGGACTGAAGAACTATTATCTTAATGAGAAAAAAAGACATGACAGCAACATTCTGTTATTCATCCAAGAATTCTCAAAAGAAAGAAATGCTAACACAAACAATAGCTGTTTGTCATATCTGGATCAAGCTGTCAAGCATTAAATAGGAAATTCAGTTTAATAATTTGAAATGTTTCTCCAAGATTCAACCACAACCCAAGAGTCAGTCGTTCACATCAACGGGGATTATCACACAAATGAAAGGAGATGTGATTACAGCACAAGAAGGAAAAATCGTGTGGTGCTTTTTGATCTAGTGGAAAAGGGCTAAAAATTCAAACTAGAAATAACAGCGAGAATGTTCCACTAGAAAAATTAATTACTGGGGGAAATGATTAAATGTTTCACATGTCAAGTGTCTCCAGATTATGATCCAGCAGCTTTACAGGATTGAAGGTCAGCAGAAGTGTAAGGCAACCTTGCAGTGTGATATACACAAAGCCAAAGCAGATGATCTAATGGTGTATTTTGGGCTTAATGTCTATGAAAACAAATTCCACACTAAGAAAACACCCAACAAACTTTGCATGTCTCTTCAGGCTGGAGAGCATACCCCACAGAGGCTTGTCACCATTACACAGATCAAGGCCAGGAAGCCTTCAAAGAGGCCTGTACTCTGAGCAGCTCTTTGCAAGTCAGAATGCCTTTTGTGGTTTCCTAAAATAAGAATTGCAAGAAGTACCAGACTGAAAACTGCATGGATGGAGCAAAAGGCACAAAGAAAGGTACAGCACCTTCAAACCAAGATATTTATTTCCAAAGAAAACTTGATTTCATAGCTGCCCTGCCATCAGGTAAATGTCAGAAAAGTAAATATTGATGAGAAGGGGAGCATATGCCTTCCCAGCTGATAGAAGCCTGTTGTTAGAAAATGCCAAGGATTCTGCTTACCTTAGTTGCTTTCAATTTCCACTCGTACTGATTTCTTTCATTTTCCAGTTCTTCCACTTTAATTTTGAGGTGTCTGAGTTCCTGTAACAAACCCTGCAGAGGAAGAAGGAAATTAAAGGTAAGGTTTTCCTGGCAGATATTAAGCTTTCACAGTCCTGAGTTAGAGATCATGCAAGAACCACACAGTGTTCAGCATTGAACTGCCACACTAAAAACCTACTCTAAGAACCTGTCCCTTAAATGTCCCTCCTCCCATTCCTTGACAGAACTGTATCTTGCTGATTCTAAAGGACTATATTATTAAAACCTCAATGGAGCTCTGACAAGACAAAATGTCTTAAAATGAACTGAGGAAAGGAAAATTTTGGAGGAGTAACCCAATTTTGGACTCCTGTGCAGTATATACATTAAGCACCACATCTTGGATTACATTAAGATTTATTTAGAATGGCTCCCATATTTCACTCTCAGATTATTTCTCCAACCTATAGCTTGTAATTCTAATAGTCCATTAAGCAGTTCTGCATGAACACAAGTCCAGAAGCAACAGCACTATCCTCAAAATACGAGGATACACTAGTTTGCTGGTCAGCTTCTTGGATTTGTGTGTATCAGTGATACACACACATGCAAAACCCAGCTTAGAAACCAACCCAAAGTCAAGTATGAAAATTTACACAGAACAGTTATTTTTATAATATAAACCAGTGAGAGAAATGACTGAAAAGCTCCCTCACAATACAACCAGATTCCTTATGAGTTCTGGGCATGCAAATTTTAATTGAAGAGATGCTACAACAACCTGATTTGAAATCAAGTATTAAAATGGTTTTATCTAGGCATACAGGTATCATTCCACCTTCAATGAAATGAAGCCATTTTTACAAAGTAGCTTCTGTTTTGCCATGTGACACGTTTTTGATCAAATACAACCAGGATCTGTTATGTAAATTCTGGTACCTGCTAATGTCATGGAATAAGCAAAACCGTGTTGGATTTGCTATTTTAAACGTACAACAATCCTTAGATTATTCTTATTATGGCTATTTTCATTAGAAAAAGAAAGGGTATGTGTAGAGAATCTGAGCTGAAATTATTTTACACCTGTGTTAAGCTTTTAAGATATCCAGCAATCAATAATCTGTGCTCAGAAGACTGGTTAGGCCACACCATCAATCACAGCTAGGGTGGCATCATCATGAGGAGAAGTAGCAAACTGTCAAACCATGCCAGCATGCTGCACATCAGACAAAACCCCCAAATCCAAAAAACCCACACCCCACCAGCACTGCAGATTTACAAGTGAAATGGAAACTGTGAAAAATCCGAAAGGGGTGATTGGGTTTTACAGATTGCTGTGCTTTAGTGGACACCATCAATGGTGACCAAATTTGTCCCAGTAATTGGGGTGGAGAGTCTGGGGTGGGATTTTTTTTTTTTTTCCTGGTCATTTTTGATGGCACTCTCAGTCTTTGCTAATGAAAGCCACAAAGATTAATGCCAAAACATTCCCAAGACAGCTCTGGTTAGTTTTAGTTTCTGGTTTTAGTTTCTGAAAGAGAGAGAAGAGGCAATACAGAGGCTTCTGCCTTGGAGTGTTTCTCATACTTCACACTGAGAGCAATTCTTCTGGCCCAGAGGCTCTACTGATCTTGCACCAGATTGAGGACCATTAGGGGTCAAGTCTGGTTTCCTATCTTGAGACTTTCTTTCTTGGATCCTACTATTAATTTCCAGCTGCAGTCTACACATCTGCTCCTGTAGGTCACTGATCAGGTTCACTACTGACTGAAAACATGGGAGGAAAGAGAAAAAAAAAAAAAA
>VWYO01013206.1:59499-85524 GCA_013400275.1 Rhadina sibilatrix | reverse complement strand
AAAAAAAAAAAAAAAAAAATAGACAGGTAAGAAAAAAAAATGATGCAAGGAATATATTTCTACAGTTGCAGCACAAAGAACTACGTGAAGCACATCAAAGGCAAACTAAAAAAATGACAGATTATGTTTTTGCTTTCTGATAAAGTAGATGTAAATGAGTATAAACCTGGAATATTGCAAAAGCCAAGTTTACATGGAACAGAATCTACATTCCAGACTAACTCATGATTCTGACTCTGAAGCTAAGATCAGAAACCTTTTTTGGAAAGTCTTGCAGTCATGTGAGGCATAATCTGGAACATATTTTAATATGCTGGCTCAGAGGTACACTTTTGCTGAAATGGGACTTGATTGCATTCATTTGCACTTCCAAATCACCCAGTAGGAAGAAACTGCAAAGTGCTCAGCTGGGGCCATAGCCTACTCTTTCATAATTTATACACAGAATTTATTAGCAAAGTAATTCTGATTCCAGGTCTAGCCATTGGGCAGAAAAATATCTCCATTACCTCTGTCTCTATCTGGGCAGGGTCTTGACGTGAAGGAGAAGTTAAGCAACAGATGCAGGAGGAATCAGGAGGATAACACAAAAGAAAAAGTAATTCTTTTAAAGCACACTAGTTTGCTGGTCAGCTTCTTGGATTTGTGTGTATCAGTGATACACACACATGCAAAACCCAGCTTAGAAACCAACCCAAAGTCAAGTATGAAAATTTACATATTTCACCTCATTTCCCCAACTCTACAGCAAATAGTACTGAGTATTTTTTCAGGTATCACAAGTTTGAAGTGCCTTTCTCTTAGCTTTCATGTACATTAATAACACAAGTTTTGTGGTTTCTCAGTCTTCTCAAGTGGAACAAATTTGAGGAGCTTAATCCATCTTCCAAAGGAAAGAAAAGGATTTCAGTAGACAGAACAATAAGATGACATGGCAAATCATTTTTTATTATTTTTTTCATTAGAGTTTCCAACAATCCTCCTGTAACCTCAACTCTGCAGTGAAATCAGGAGCCTTAGAGGTAAGGAACAGCCAGGACATGGCAGTAACAGCATCTGCAGTCAATTTAAGGCCTTCACAAAGATTCACCTAACTCATACAAGACTTTCACACACTTGAGTATTTTCTAGCTCACTGTGAAAAGCCATTACAGACATTTTACTTCATACATATTATGCTCAGTCAGGATCACAAGGTCTGATGCTCATCCTCTGTCACCCAAGAAACCTTTAATGGAGAGAAAAGAGGATTAGGTTTGATTTTCACCATCCTCTTCATAACCAGGTACGTTCCAGGCAGCACCAGCTGGGGACTGGAACTGGCAGGACACACGCATCCATCTCCCTTGCTTTCTTTGAAGCACCGAGGGTTGGTCCGTGCTCCTCTTTGGCAAGAATCACAGAATTTCTAGGTTGGAAGAGACCTTCAAGATCATCAAGTCCAACCCATGCTCTAACACCTCAACTAGACCATGGCACCCAGTGCCACATCCAATCTTTTGTTAAACACATCCAGGGATGGTGACTCCAGCACCTCCCCAGGCAGACCATTCCAATACTTTATCACTCTTTCTGTGAAAAGCCTTTTCCTAATATCCAACCTGTATTTCCCTTGGTGCAGCTTCAGACTGTGTCCTCTTGTTCTGTCAGTGCTGCCTGGAGGAGCCCAACCCCCACCTGACCACAGCCACCTTTCAGGAAGCTGTAGAGAGTGATAAGGTCACCTCTGGGTCTCCTTTTCTCCAGGCTGAACAACCCCAGCTCCCTCAGTCATTGCTCACAGGGTTTGTGTTCCAAGCCCCTCACCAGCCTCGTTGCCTCCTCTGGACATGTTCAAACATCTCAATGTCCTTCCTAAACTCAGGGGCCAGAACTGGACACAGCACTCAAGGTGTGGCCTCACCAGTGCCAGGTACAGGGGAAGGGTGACCTCCCTGCTCCTGCTGGCCACACTGTTAAACCCCCACGAGGTGCTGGAGAAGGGCAGCTCCAACAGGATGCACAGATTTCTGAGCACAAACTGGCAGCTGCTCCCCTTGTGGTGACGTGGGGGAAGCCAGAAACACTTGTGCTGCCGCCTTGCAATTCTCTCTTTTGCCTTGTCATTAAAAAGGGGGAAAGAGAAGCACTCTGCATCCACAGACTCCCCACAGGGCCAGCTTGACAGTGCAGAAATGGCAGAAACCCTTCTCCCAGTGGAACTCCAGCTGTCCTTGCAATTGTTTCCAGTTTCAAGGCAGAACAGGCCTTTTTGAGGTTCTTCCAAAGCATGCACATTTACTAACACTAACTACAACACCTTGATTCAGATGAGACAGGGCCCCAGGCTCTGCAGAGGGAGTCAGTGGCTCACTGACTCAGGTTTCTTTGGAATTGCAAGTAGCTTTGCACTAGATATTTAATTCAGAAGTTACAAGAGCCACAAAATACTTGCCAGCAGCTTATAGCCAAACCCACAGACTTATCCCATGCCACAAAAGGAAGAGGTAGGACAGACAGAAAGTCTCTTTTGTCCATGTCCAGGTAGAGCAGACATCTGGGCAGCCATAAATCTTTTGACAATGCTGCTTCCTCATACCTTGTTACATTAAGAAAAACACATTTTCAAAATTTCTGAGGCTTCTCAGGTAAGAGAAAAACTACACAACCCCCTCAGGTGAGACTCCAGAAACCTTCATTACTGTGTCAAAAGTAGTCCTACTTTTTATTCCACAGAAAAGGAATTAAAATGACAAAGCCAGGAGTGAGATAGCCCATGTACAAGCAGCTCTTCTCCTGGCCCATCTGTAATGTATATAAATAAATGGCAATTTATATTTAGTATGTGCTTTTGAAGAGCCAGAGACAAGTGGCACTCAGTGTGAAATCAATACCTTTGAGAGGAGGTTAGAGATGCTCGATGAACTTGGCTGCTAATTGAAACCAAACCTAAATGACAGCTGCACCAGATAAAGTGAAACCAACCTCACACACTAAAACTTGCTCATATTTAGAAGGATGTCTTAATTTGCTTTCTTTCCTCCCAGCCCAACCAGAAAAATAATTCCATAGATAAATTCTAAGTGACTGGAAACAGCTGCTGTGAAATAAGTTGGCACAAAATTAGAATAGAGAGAAAATATGCTTGAGCTGAATGATCCTGCAATGCCACATTTAATTTTAAACTTTTTAAACCCCATTATTATATTTAGAAAGAGCAGGGTCAGCCACAAAGTATCATGAACAAGCTGTCTAAAATGCTTTAACTACTGAATGCCAAAACTAAGAGCAAACTACAGGTACTGTTTTTGTCAAAGTGGTTTCTTCATTAGAAAGATGTAGTTGGGCAGTGGAGGCAAAGAGTTCAGGAAAACACTCAAAATATTACCAAGTTTAAGCAGTTGTAGTCTAATAGAGTGAAGAAAATTAATTAATAAATTTCATTCTGATGTTTGAAATTGTGTCTGTATTGAAAAGTCAATATAATCTACAGGAAAAGGAGCAGAAACAGGGCTAAAGCACTAGAATTCAACTAAGCATCCAATTTGATTGAAAGCAACTCCTGATAAATGGGATTAATGCTTATTCAGGAGAATCTGAAATAAATGCACAAATAACTCAACAAGCAAAGCAAAAGTGCTGTTTGTTTCCCACAGCTTTCCTTACAGCACCCATTTTCCTTGCTTTGCACACGCAAAGGTTTGCGACTTTCGACGTGCCAGAAACCTAATCACCCCTTGGGCTAATTAATAATTCAGCACACACTCAACACAACACATCAATCAGCTTTTCCATCAGATTAGAATCCTTTTCCATCTCAGCAGGAACGTGTCCTATCACTTAGCAGTACCACTGAGGCATCCAGGCTGCTGAAAGCTCAACTTTTTCACCCAAAGCGGGGCACACACCTCACTGCAGCAGCAGAAGAATTTCACAGCTCACAGGACCAGATCTCCCAGGCACTCAGAAGTCCTGTCCATAAAAATGCACCCAAAATCCTCACTGCTTTCCAGGAGCTGGCTTTGCACGCCCTGCAGTAATTTAGGCATCCTCATCCCTGCATTCCACACGTCATGGGAAGCACTGGGAGCAGGCTGCCATCTGTAGCCATCAGGTGCTGCTCAGACCTGTTCAGATTTTCAGGTAGTTTGAGAGAGCTCTGTACACAAGGCACTGGCAATTATGCCTGAAAGAGCAGGAGAAGGGCCACAGGTAGTAAAAACAACAGCTGGTGCCTCTCTGGCTTGCAAGCTCTGCCAGAAATTGCTCTCTGCCTGTTATCTTTGAATCTCTAAAGAAAATTTCTGAGAACAAAGAAGTTGAGAGCAAACACACCCCAAATGAGCTACGTCACTGCAGGCAAAGCACTGATGCACAGTTATCACCTATTCCACTAGCAGAGTTATGGAGAGCAAACAGTTCCTAATGCTGCCTGGATTTCAAATTCTCCTAAGTCAGTATGGAACAAAGTTTGGGGGTTATTTTTTTTTTTTTCTTTTTCTTTTTTTTTTTTTCTTTTTCAGTCAGCACTGTATAAATCTCAGACCCAGTAACCCTTCCTTTCCAGGCAGTTCTCTCCTGGTAGCTGGTTCCCTGACAGGACCACTGAGTAGGGCAAGACATGTCAATTTGTGTGAATTTCTCTCTTCCACGATTGCTTTCCTTCCCAGCTCCCACCTGCTGCTCACCACCGAGACATGAATGTTGCTCAGATGAATTCCCTGTTTCGTACCCTCTTTCTTAACCAATATAGCAAACCCCAGAGTTCCTTTGATGTCCAGAACTCTCCACATCTGAAAGGAAGTATGGGCTGGAATTGCCTCCCACCCAGGGTATTTTTTTTTTTTTTTGCACTATTTATTACGTAGCAACAAGGGGAAAGACACATGTGAAGCAAATGCCCTCCCAAGTGCCACCAATACATTAAAATCCCCAATCTCAGTGCTTGTGGCACTCCTGACAGCCTTTCCTGCCACAAAAACAAGGGAAGAGCTCTGGAACAGCCATGCCAGTCCAGCTCTCAGGGAAAGGAAAGGGTTAAGTGAACACCCACTGCAATAAATGCTGCTGGAAGGGACTCTGCCTTGATGAAAGCCAAACAGCAACCTCTGAAGTATAATGAGAGGGAGGAAAAGAAACCGCATCCCGAAAATGCCTAATCATACTCCTCTCTGAATTCATAGGATCAGTGATACAGCCTGGGCTGCCAGCATGGAAAATCCTATTCTGTGCTGATTTCAGCCCAAAAGCTCAGGTGTGTGACAACACACCACAGACATGTGATGAGAAAAAAATTAACACACGTGAATGAAAAAGCTCACCTCAGCTTTGTTCTGCTTCTCTTCATATTCGCTCTGCTCCTTCTCCATACCAACCAGCTTAATCTTCAGGTCTGAAACTTCAGCCATCAGATCTAATTTCTGAGTCTCGAGCGATGTGCGACTTAGCAGCTCCTGAAAGCAAAGCAGAATGTTTTCCCCAGTTATTTACGTGAGCACTGACAGGCTGCCGTGTATTTTATTGGCAGGCCCATGTTAAACCCTCAGTTTGAACCTCAGCCTGTTTCTCAAGTGCTGCAGTTATTTTCACCTAAATGTTCTGTGTTAATCACCAAACCACTGTGTCCCACTCCTTGTTTCAAGCAAATGTGTGGCGAAGTTAATCCCTGGGCTAGACATGAAATCAAAAACAATACCGAGGCTGGAGAGACACAAACCTACATAATGGCACATTACAAAAGAGTTGGCGTCTTCCTAAAACACTCATCAGCCAAAGTTATGTTTTAGGATTACCTTGTGGACCTTCTTGTCACGTGCTATCCAATAAAGGATGTGTTGCAGAATGAGCACCTTAACCCAAATTGAGTAGCAGAGGCGAGCAACACCTCTGCAGTCACACCAGTAAGTAGGAACTTACACCAGGTAGTACCTCAATCAATTAATTCTGTGATGAAGACACATAACTGATTAATTCTGTGATGGTTTTTGATTGAGGGAAATGCAGTGAATGAAATGTCCTAACTGGATGATGAAATGTCCTAGTTTAGCTTAGACAAAGGCAATGTCTAAGCTAAGAAACACCATAAAGGAGAAACAACTGGTCATGGCTTCTGCTTGTCTGCCCCAAGTTTGTTTTCCAGACTGCAGAGCAGATACGCTTTGGATGGAGTCATAGCACTGTGTCTGGAGAATGGTCAACATTCACACCCACGCTGAAGCTTTCATTTTTCAGGAAAGCCAAGGCAAGAAACCATCCAAAATTTAACAGAGTGTATTACATACATCAAATGCCTCTGTCATCTCTGTTTTCAAAAAGAAAAAAGTCCCATCAGGAGTTTAAGCCCTTACTGAAAAATTCAGACTTAGTTCTCCCAGCACCAAATCAAGTTTTAACAAAAGAACGTAGGCTTCCAAACTGTTAAAAGATTTTATGATCATTCATAAATCCCATTAGTGTGTTGATCATATGAATCACACTGAGGAATCACAGCAGACTGTGCTTTGAATTACGTGGCAGGGATTTTACTGAAGTTGCCAGAGTTAATCTGGATCTACGCTGATGTTATTGAAGGATCAGAAATCACCACGTCCAGCAGCCTTTTCTCATCTCTTCCTCTGCCCCAAACTCTACAGTACATTGTAGACCACGGCTTGGAGAAGCCACAAAGGTTATTTCCAAGATTACAGAGCTAAAGTTTATTTCAAAATCTGCTCTACATGTAAATTATTTTAGTCTGGTGGGGAATATTGCACAAATTAAAAATGGTACTAAACTTGCATCTGTATTGCAACACCAATTATCTAAGCCACCCACTGTTCCCAATGCCATGGCCATTCCTGCTGACATTGCCAATGATATTTGTGGATGGATGGGAAAATAAACAGAAATGTGGCCTCATGGCTTCAGCTTTTTCTTTTTTTTCCTCCTCCAAATGAAATAAATCAAGCACTAATCAGGAAAAGATATTGCACTGACTTTTTTATTGAGAAACTCTAAGAGACAGTCACGTAATGAAATCCCTGGAGGAGCTGCTTTCTACACAGGTGATTACAAATTACAATTAGAATTACAAATAACTCCTCTGTCTTCCAGAAAAACACTAGTTTGCAGGAGTTACAGAGGCACATCCCAGTCCAGACTGGAACAGGGTCTGCACAGTAGTTAACATAGCAGGTTGCTGCAGGTTAAGACAGAGTTAAAAATGAGAACTTTGATATGAAATAAGGCAACTGAACATCAGAAAGAAGAGCAGGATGAGGCAACTCTGGCCCCACGGACAGTCTCTATTCACTCTTGAGCTAAAACAACATTTAGAATTTTTTTTGGACACTGACATGGTGTTCCATGATATGGGAGGAAGATTTCTCAATAAGGCAAGGAGCCACAGCATCCCTCCAGGGATTTTAAACAAAAGATCTATCCTTTGAATGCACCATCTGGCATTACTCCTTATTTTTCCTACAGACCCCTAAATTACCCTTAGTTGTACAGGGGAGAGCAATCCACACTCACTCCTCCCATCCCAAGTTCAGGAGCTCCGTGTGAACGTGCAGGCACTACCTGGTCCGTGTGAGCATGAAGGCAGCTGTTTGGGTTTGGGTTGTTTTTAATCAGCTCAAACAAAATTTTACAATTTGTTCTGAAGCTGGGGAATCAGATTCTCAGCTGGAGGAAACTGGCATAAACCTCGTGACTTAAAATAGGCAAAACAGCTAACTACCCCTAGTTTGTTTTCAATGGAGCTCCACTGATTTAAAGCAGCTGACAATTCCTCTTGCATCCAGAGGACCTAACTTTTGCTTTGAAAGCAAGTGCCGTTTAAAGTAAATGTCTCCTCTTGAAAGGGGAACATCTGGAAGCAATTATTTTCATCTTCAAGCAGATGCTCACAGTGAACAGCTCATTAAGAATGTGAACCATTTTGCTACAGAGAAATTATAGTGTGTTTCAGCGGTATGATGCAACTTGAATTCAGCCAGAATAAATATGCAATTGTCAGAAAAGAAAATACAGATTTGTGTTACTGGTTTGAAATAAAAAAAAAAAAAATACAAGACAGGCAGAGTGGTAATTCAGGCTGCAGCAGCTTTAAGAGGATCTTAGCTAAAAAATAGAACAGATACAGGACATATGCTAGGGAGTCTTCTTCAGAAACAAGATACTTGTTTTTAGTTTTAACATGTACTATACATTATTCTATGCAAATGTAATTTACCTTCTTTGAGTTCCTTCTCTAAACTCAACTTTTAACTTCCAAAATTGAGGAAGCATGCAGAAGCGATGATATGCATGCACCAGACAGATCAAAGAGTAGCAAACTATTTTTAAAGGCAACACACTTTTTAAAATTCACACTGTGTATTTCTAAAATACTTAATCAACTTTTCCAATATTCCCAATGAAGCTGTGGCACGTGCTGTATATCTCACACTCACATTTAGTTGTCTTGGAAATATATAATTCTTATAAAACAGTTTATAAAATGTAACCTGACAAAAATAGCTTGAAAAGAGGACACTACAGTTTTTTAGGCTCTCAGCTGCAAGCACAGAAAACTCCAGGATATTTAGCTCTCCACAAAACAGAAGAAACAATCATGCCATACACTGATTGAGAAACCATAAGTAAGATTTTTTGTCAAATGAGGAAGGGAAAAAAAAAAAAAAAAAAACACACAACCCCAAAGATCCCATTTTGCGCTTTTGCACTCTACAAAATACAACATTTGAAAAAATTCCTTGCTTTTCGCCCTTATTACAAGCCTTGAGAGAGACAGACAGACCAAGCCACCTACCTGGGAAGCAAAATCCAGCCAGAAGCACCCCTAATGAGGACTGCACTTCTCAAGTGCTGTGTGTCAGCTGTGGCAGAAATAAGATATTTGCTTAGCTGGAAACACAGCTGAGAGCGATGTACGTGTGCAATCACCATGAAATGGTGCAAGGCAGTAGCAGGCAGGGAATTACAGCCCTCCAATCCATCATTTGCCCATTACATGGTTAAGGCAGGGAAAAGACACAGCTTCCCACAGCCCTGCCAACTTGACCAGCCCTTGGATCCGCCTGAGGAGCAGATTCCTGCCCATGGTAACTGCAAAAGAGCAGAGCAGTGGAATGCTCACCTGGACAGATAAAGCTGCACAGCTTGAGAGCACGCTCTGAAAACTTTAGAGCTCAACCAGAGCAGCACAGAGCACACTTCAAAATCTGAAACACTAAGCCAGCTGCTGGCAAGAAGCTCCTGCGTGCTATAAACAAGTGCTGAAATTCATCTAAGATCAGATAACTCAGGCAACTGAAAGTTGAAGGAATGGTCTTTGCCAGCCAGCAAAGTTCCTGAGGAGCAAACAGATACACACCAGATTTATACTCTGCAACCAAGACAGGAATCTGGCTCCCCCGAGCATGAGACAACTGCAAAACCAGAGCAGGTACACACTGAACAGGGTGGGATTCAAGTCCCTACTCTGACACCACTCCTCTCTGCATTCTTTCAATCCAGTTTTGTAAAAGGTTCTCCACTGTCTGGCACGCCTCCCTCTGGCCCTTGCACCCAGAGAGAAGTGGGCCATGAACTGACACAAGAGCAGAGAGCCACCCCTGTTTACACCCAAACATTTCAGTTTTTATATGTATTTTTTTTAAGACACCAAGAATTCAGACACCATGTCCTTTGTCCTTTTCAAGAGAATCACTTGATTGAAGGCACAATTGTGTTCACACAACAAAACCATCCAACAAGCATCCCCTAGATTGTGTTAGAAATTATTTGGAAGGCACAAAAACAAGTCAGACCACATCTAGGATTTGGTTCAGGTCAGGTACAGGAAAGACCCTGCCACCCAGACCAGAATTGTCCTTGGCAAAGCAAACTGCTGTCCCTTATGCCAGAGAGCTCCAATGGAAATCACTATCTGTCAAATAAATTAAATGCAGCTCTGGGGTAGCAAAGGGGTAACAAAATAGAATTACTCATGATAATTACCAAGAGATGCAGGGAAAGGAATCATGGAGGTGAAATCTGTATGTGCAGAAGGTTCACTTTTCAGGTGGACATGACACAGCTGTCAAGCCTGACAGCACTGATGTGTTTACATCAGGCACGGCTGGTACTCTGTTATGGGACAGTTTAGGCAACTTTACAGAGCAAAAATTACTTCTGCTTTCCAATTCTACAGCATGCTGATAGAAGATTCCTCCAAGGCCCTCTCTCTTCTCAAAAAAAAAAATAAATTCTTTCTTAAAGTTGACTGGAAGAAAGTATTTAGTAAAGCCACAAAGTAATTCAGAACAAGACACACACACACACCACTGCTCTCTATAATCGGCTGTAACTTTAAAATTTAAAGGTGTCAATAGACTGGAAATGGACTGCCACAGCACAAATTGTTTTCCTAGGATAATTCTAGGAGGTTTTTTTTTTTTTTTTAATTTTACTTCTAGCCATCTCCATTACAATGTGCTAAGGGGAAAGGCAGGTAGCTATTCACATGGGCCAGCCTTTCTGCATCCTTTACACATTCAGTAGCAGGTCAGACACCCCACTGCAAGGCAATTCTATGAGATTAAATTTGTCTTGCTCCCTGTCATGTTCCAGAAAATTTGTTGTTACCATTTGCTATGAAGGATGGCCTTGTTTCTTGGCCCAAACCTGAATTACACTTCAGGACTGAATTCAAGTTTTGCCATTGGCTTTCATGAGCTTTGAAAAGGCCTGCTTCGATTTTTTTTGAAGGAAGAAAATGCAGGCACCTTTAAGGCGAAAAAATACTTTTCTTCATGACACTCTGTGGTTGAAAAAGTGTCCTTACAGAAGCAAAATGTTGGGTTTGATGCTGTAAGCAGCCCATTATCTGTAACTGTGCACACCAGGCCATCTCTGCATCTCTCACACATTGCTGAGTTGTATTTTCCTTGGCTGTGCTTCCATAAACAGTGAGGTCAAAACACATCTCTCCACTGCCCTTCTGCCACACCTTGACCTTTCCTGTCAGCTGTTTGACTCAGCCATCACAAAAACAGCCCCTTCCTTCCAAGCCCCAGGTTAGTTTTCTCCCAGTCACTGAGGAGAAGGTTTGCTGAGCACGACAGTCTCAAATCAGTTGCAGAAGCAACACAGTCAGGAAGAGGGAGAAGGATGAAAGGAGAATGAGGCTGCCTCTTCTGTTGCTGTTATTCCACATTCAAGATGCCCACCCAAAATGCTGAACAGCCACTTCATGTTATTTGTATAACTTTTATTTCAGTTACTGTTTCAGAAGTGGTTCCACGATCACTTTGTAGCAGGGTTCAAAACTACTGTGCATAAATCATAAGCCAAAAGAATTTTTTTGCCAGTAACCCCACCCTGACAAGTCTCTGCTAGCACAGACTCAGCAAAAACTACTTTGCAGGGCAGCATTAGATACCCTTTCTGCTGTGGAACTTGCAGATACCATCATTAGGTTATCCTAAAGTTCATGATTTTTTTTATTGAAGAAGTTTTTTGGTGTTTTTTTTTTTTTTTTTTTTTTTTTTTTTTTTTTGCACAGAGTTAATTATGAGTCACTCTTCCTATAGTTCTTGGAATTAAAAAGATGGGGCTTTATTTTTATGGTTCCATTTTCCGCTTAGAGGAAGCAGCTGACTTAAGTTCACAAAGGCAAAAATCAGTGGAGTTCAATATATTGTAAATAAGCAAGCAGAACCATGAGATAAACCTGAATTTACACCATGTCCCCTCCTAGGGGGGTAACAGAAGTCTTTCTGAAGAGCAGGACACCAGCAGCAGCTGCTGGATGAGAAGATCTGGACCCAAATCTCCCCAAAACCTGACTGATCCATCTGTTGAAACCCCTTATGCCCCACACTCACTCTACTTCTAACAAATTACCTGCAGGAAAGTCCACTGGCCAACATCTTACATGAAAGTCATAATCACTACATGATCAAGTCATTCTCTTCTGCCCAAATCTCAACTCATCCCCCATAGAGGATAATCCTTTCAACAAAATGAATTGAGAAGTGAACCTTCAAAAGAAATGATATAAAATAGGATCCTCTACTGAGAGATCTAACTTGGGTTTCCCATATCCCACCATCAGGAACAACAACTACAGCTGCTTCAAGTTATCCCAAAATTTAGATTTAAGGCTTATTTTAGACAAATCTGGAGATTCTCCGACTTCTTTAGCTTTGGTACAGCCTTTTGTAGCTTATCACTTTAGGATCAGCTTTGTAAGCAATTTGTGCACGTGCCAGACGAGCAGATGCAAACATTTTTACTGAAATGGCAACGTTCATGCAACATTATATTCTATTTTCAGATGTCTCAGTGTTCTGGTAAATAAAGCTTTAAGTTCACAGATTCCTCAGAAGACCATCTGGGCAAAAATTTTAAGTCAGGGAAAGAATAGTTTTAACAGAAGTCACAGAAGAACTACCTAGCTTTAGATTGGAAGAGGAACCTTCTACACTCTGTTGTGAATGCCCTCCTGGAGTCTGAAAACAGATTTTTCACAGCTTAAATAATCCCTGTTCTTTGAGTTTCACTTTAGATCTCACTGGAAAACTACATGCACTCACTGTTTGCATTTTTAAAGACATCCCCTCAGAATACAACCTTTCCCAGCTGGAAGCATTTTGGACTTTGTAAGATGGAAGGGTTTTTTTTCCAAGAGCCTCTGAGAATTATAATTTAAAATGTTTAGGATACAAATTTGTCTTACAGAAACTGCTGCAGTTTACATACATATGCACAAGGATCCTTATCACAATTTAAAGCTTGGATCAGTTCATAAAAAGGCTCATGTATCTCACATGGACTAAAACAGCAAATATATAACACAAAGTATTTGTGTGGGGAGAAGAACTAAGCTCATCAAGAATAGTATCTGTCCTAAAAATTTCTGGCATAGATTTTTCAGGCTTATTTACAGTTTCAAATATATTTTGATATCTATGTATTGCATTAACAGTGGATGATCTGCATCTGTAACAACAGAAAATTGCACAGGGAAAGAACTTTGGCAACAACAGATCTGCAAGTTCTGTAAGGTTTTTAGTTGATCATTTGCTTTGCTCCCTCAACACAGAACATGAAAGAACAAAAATTGAATCACATAGCCTGAAACTGTTGAAATAAAGAAAAAAATGTCTTTATATACTAATATTCTCATATCAAATTAAGGGGAAAGCTCCAAAGCTAAGCAAAAATGGTTCTAGAACAGAACTTCATACAGTAATACATTTCAAATTGCTGCTTGCTCAACTTCAAGGCCATAGGAAAACAGAAGGCATTTAAAAAAAAAATTCTTAATTCTTTAACTCCTAGATGTATTAGATACATTTAACCTGTCTAACCAGTTACTCAGCCATGTCCAAATAAGCACAGCTCAAATAAGACACAATAGTTTCATTTTACATGCTGCCACGTACAGCATTATGCAACCATCCAGTAAAACTTTTCTGCAAGTGGAAAACAAAGAAACATTTATGGGGGGGGAAGTGCAAAGCAGGAGGAGAACAATAAAAGAAGCATTTTTTTTTCTCCCTGTTTTATCTTTCTGCCAAAGGCAGTCACACATGCAGACAAGCTGACCATGCGTGCTCACACCACTGCTGGAGAAGGTCATGCAGGAAGCTCTGTAACCCAGATTTTTTTTTACCTGTTGGAGCATTTCCTCTGTAGCATTCAGCTTCAACTGATGCCCCTCGAGACAGATTTCCAGGTCCCGGATTTTCTCTCCTTGAGCTTCCACCTGGTCTGTGAGAACACTCACCTGTAATTTGAGAGAAGCACAGCGCTACTGAAGTGACTGTAAATAAGTTTCAATTACCTTATGCACATAACATCCAAACCCACCTTTTGACAAGAAGTTCCCTTTTAAAGCCCTCAATGCTTTAATATACTTGTGCACTGCAGCAACCTGCTCTACCAAGACAGACAGTTTTGCAGACTTACCTCTATTTTGCTCCAACCCCGCCCTCTCATCTCCCCTCCCCTGCAACTGTTTTGTTTTGATATAAAAAAGAAAGGGCATTTCAAGAAGGGGTGGGATGCTACCTGTAGGTAGCCTGGGTCCCTTCATGCAAAAGTCTGGAAAATTGGAAAGGAGCAAGCAAGAACAGAGGATTCTGGAAATACTTGATATGGTTTTTGGAATAAGCATCGCCATTTCGGGTTCTGTTGGCATTTCACTCCCTAAGCAGGAAAACTGCTCATTCCCAACCCAGCCAATTACTTTACTTCTTACAACTTTATTGATAGCTTACTCATCAATAAAGAGTTCTGAAGCTATAAGGAATGCAATGGGTAAAAGGCAAGTTTTAGCTGTGGCAAAGTTCTATTCCAACAAGAATTCCCAGGCTTTGGCAAGCCAAAACACGAAAGCAAGAGCAGGGAGATACAGACAATGAACCCCAGGAAAAGAAACAATAAGCAGTGCTGGTAAAGAACAGTGGGAATGGTGTTACAGAGAAATGAGTGTGCAATAAAAAAAAAAAAGCCCAGTAGCTGAACCCAAATCTTGCCAAGCAGAAAAAACTGCACCCAGGATAACACTAGANAAAAGGGGGGGAAATGGGGGAGAAAGGGGGGAAAAGAAGAGGGGGAAAGGACTGTTTAATTTTTTTCCCATTGAAGTAGTTGGCTGTAGGTTAGAGTACAGCTGGACTCAGGATGAGAGGTGATAGGAAGCAGTGGGTAGAGGCAGATGGCAGAAGGACACATCCAAGCTGGGTGGGGCAGAATTCCCTGCAAGGAAATTTTTATTGCTTGTCTACACTGTTTTGTTCCTATAAATGAGGGATGATGCACAAAAAACCCCACGTGAGGTCAGAAGGCATGAAGAAACAAACTGAATTCTCCCCTTCAGCGTGATGCAAGTTCCAGAGNGGGTCCCTTCATGCAAAAGTCTGGAAAATTGGAAAGGAGCAAGCAAGAACAGAGGATTCTGGAAATACTTGATATGGTTTTTGGAATAAGCATCGCCATTTCGGGTTCTGTTGGCATTTCACTCCCTAAGCAGGAAAACTGCTCATTCCCAACCCAGCCAATTACTTTACTTCTTACAACTTTATTGATAGCTTACTCATCAATAAAGAGTTCTGAAGCTATAAGGAATGCAATGGGTAAAAGGCAAGTTTTAGCTGTGGCAAAGTTCTATTCCAACAAGAATTCCCAGGCTTTGGCAAGCCAAAACACGAAAGCAAGAGCAGGGAGATACAGACAATGAACCCCAGGAAAAGAAACAATAAGCAGTGCTGGTAAAGAACAGTGGGAATGGTGTTACAGAGAAATGAGTGTGCAATAAAAAAAAAAAAGCCCAGCAGCTGAACCCAAATCTTGCCAAGCAGAAAAAACTGCACCCAGGATAACACTAGAAAGATATGGGAAAAAAAAAAAAATGGTGATAAATCTTATGTTAAGAACAGCATACATTCTGTATATTCATTCTGACTATTTGTTTATTTATATAAAACCCTTGATTATTCTAGAAAAATATTATCTAAAACAAACAAACAAAGGAGACTAAGGTGTTTTAACTCCATTTTGAAGTAAATGCATTAACAAAAACTTACATATCCTCTCACATCCAACCCTGCAACACCTTTATTAATAAAACAAAATAAAAATGTACAGCACGTGGAAGTGAAACTTTTAAGATACATCCACTATGCAGCATGTCTAAAACCCAATGAACAATGGAGTTCACTTCAGGGAAGCTGCAGAGGGAGAGATCTGTATTTCTTTTANGAAAAAAAAAAAACAGCTTTATTTAGAGCATTGGGTTAGGTTTAAATACCATTGCACCCTGGAAGGAAAACTCTGGATGTTAAATGGGACCTGCAAAGGCATTTAGTGAAAGCTTAGCAGCTTTAGAAGCATGTGTTGGGCGTTCCAGCAGCTGGGCTGAGAGGCACATCAGCCACTTGGAGCTCGTATTTTCCCCTCTGTCCAGGATCACATCTGCCAGATTCTTCAAGGAACCCGTAGGCAGCACCCAGAACAAAATCCCAGGTTATGCTACACTGGCAATTCCATCTTGCTTTAGGAGTGCAACACCTGCAAGACAGCCTGTAGGTAATATATTGTCTGTAAAAGTGAGGGCTATTGAGCATTTAGCTGAAAATCGAGTGTTAGAAAGGTTTAAAAGTCTGAGGCAAGACTGGAGTGCTGCCAGCCTCCTATTTCCTCCAGAGTGCAGCTATGGGCCAGCCACTGGTGCAATCCAGCATGAGCCACAGAATAGAGATGCTCAGTTCCCATTCCTTTCTCATCCTTACTGCCAAAGGTCGTGCCCAGCAGAGTCCCTCAGGCCATGGAACCTCAACTTGGGGCTTGCCTGTGCTCCTCAGATTTGACTGCCTGGCCAGAAGAACTGGTATAAGCTAGGTCCTAAATCCAGCTCCACCCTGGCATCTTTGTTGTTGTTGATGTTCATCTTCCAGACTGAGATTTGGACTATCTTATTTGCCTGGGGTTTTTGCAGTTCCACCGTGATGCTGTGCAGTGGGAAAGGAAAATGCATAAATGTTGACTAAGTCTTTGGGTTTGATGAGGGGTGGAAGTGATGGGAGCAAAATGCAAGACAGACATTTTCTAGTTCTGTTTTCACTCTATTCCTTCCGAAAAAACACCTCCAGGTGGGTTCCAAAACGTGTCACAAAACCCTGTGTATTGTACATTTGGCTGGCTCAATTCCTGGGTACCTGTTTGGTACAATGGAGATCCCCCCACAGCCAAAGCCACAGGTTGCACCAGTTCCACCCTCAGCTCTGGAGGGAGCAGCTGGATTTGGCCACCCAATTGCCTCTCCACTCATTCATGCAAGGCATGAATGTACAGTCTGAAAAGCTGTTTTCTGTTACTAACACAGTCAAGTTTTTAGCATGAACAACCACTTGATTGAAGACGTTCTAATAAATATCAGTTGTAAAGGGAATTCCAACTAGAAAGATTTTTTTTTTCAGTCAGGTGGGTTTTTTCCTAAATTTGGTAATAGCAATTTGATTTAACAGTAATGAAAAAAAAAATCCAACCAAGCCGAAGCATGTCTCAAAACATTTATTGTTTGTTTAACAACAGCAGTGAGGCTTTTGCTTCAGTAAATGAACACAAGTGTGAGCAGAACATACAGGATAAGACATGTTTACAGAAACTTATGACTGAAAGCAGGGAGAACACCTACCCAACACACTTCAGTTTTGTTTGATATAAATATGTGTGCTTATAATATGCATGTGAAAGCATGAAGGGAATGGATATGCAAAGACTATTTAAATAATCTCTGGCTTCAGTTTTTAAAAAGCATGGAATGTATAGTTTAGCACATTAGCAAAAATACACAGAAAAAAAAATTTAATTGTGCAAAGTGGTTTTCTGCAGGAGGAGAACTTACAGGGGACATGGGATCTGTTTGAAAAAGGCTTGGTAAACTAAGAAACAGGAAACCTGGAAGAGTTTAGGCATGCATTTTACTGTCAAATTTTCTCTATCCCTGCTTCCCTCCCCCTTGAGCTTTTCGATGATGTAGACAATTTTGGTACAGCACATAAACAGGAGAAACTTCTCCTGCTGTTACACCCCTCTTCTCTACCAGGTTACCCCAGCATGAAATCATTTAGAGAGACTGTACAGATTACAAGTTAATCCCTGGTTCAATATCAGTCACATTTGGCAACCTGCTAACATTTGTTTAACAGGAAATACTCTGCCACTTCACCTTTTTTGCACTGCATATCAACTACACAGACAATATTATTCTCTCTCTTGTGGACATACCTGCAGGATGAGCGACTCTTTATCACCTTCTAATCGTGCCAGCCTTTCTTGGTAAGTTTCATTATTGGATGGATGATGGTTCACCTGTGACTGGGAGGGAAAAGTAAAAAAAAGTGCTGTGAGAATTTTTACAGTTAAAAGTTTCAAGCAATAGTTAACAGAAGTTTTGCATATTAAGCAGTTTTAACAAGACAAAGAAAAAAAAAAAAAAAAGGAAAAATGAGTGTATAGACCAGAACTGTTTAGTTCAGATGTATTAAGGCTGTACTTGATGTACATTAAGAATGTACCTTTTTTAGCTGTATTTTGAACACTCTCTCATTTCCAGCATTCAAGAGTGCTAAGCGAACACACCGGTGTTTTCTAGAAAATTGTAATTTCAGTGGAAAATACCGTCTTACCAAAACAAAACCCATTTAATTTGAAATATCTAGTCTCCGCTGTCTTTTGCCAAAGTCAATGAATCTTGTATTTACTTTCAGCTGGTAAAAATTGCTATAGGCATATTATTCCTAGAAATTACTGAAAGAAAACTAGAAGTTTTTTGTTAGCAGTTAAAAATCTATTTAAATGATCAAATTCCTATCAGGAGCTACTCTAGCCACCCAATCACTTATGGATTTCTAAACAGCTCTAGGGGAGCAAAACCGTCTAAAACATGGCCTGTGCTTAACTATTATACCCCATTTCCTATGAATTTTAATACTTCATATGGAAACACCACAATTAAAAATAAACCTGCAGATTTATTTAAGTTTAGAAGAGTCTCCTAGGTTCATCCTGCACACTGAAACATTGTGGGAAGGGAGCTCTTTGCTCAGAGCATCAAAAGTAACCTGAGCCCCCAGAGGCTGATTTCCCAGCTCCACTGCAGGCACTGCATTTCTGCCAGGGAACACAACACTCAGCCTGGCTTTGCAGCCAGCACAGGAATCCAAGGAGCTCCCTTCAACTGCAGCTGACTGCTCATTTATAGCTACTTGCACAATGGCACCAATAGAACTATAATCCTCCTCCCCAACTGCCCTTTCTTTTTCAACTAAACATTTGTGAACAGATTTTTTTTTTTTTAATAAATATTTATGGCTTCTTGATCTATATTGAGGCCTACGGGCCAAAACATAAAACAGATGCTGAAAACAGACATGGTGCCAATTCACTCAAATCAAGAAATCAAATTTTTATCAATCAAAAGATACTTTTCAAGCCATAAATTGCTGAACTAGATGTAAGTGTGGCACTAGATACAAGTGTGGCACCATTATAAGCTGAGAGGAAACTGAGCACCCTTGTCTCTGATTATTTTGAAAGAAATTGAGAGAATCACAATGGCACCAACAAACAGGGCTGAAGGAGGTCTGGAGAGATCATCTGGCTCCCTATTGCATCCTAGGGCCAACGATTATTTGCAATATTCTTGTTTTGTCTTCTTCTAAAGGCCTCCAGAGATGGAATTCACAGCTTCTCCATCTACTTCTTACCTACTCATCATTAGAGCATTTTTCTTAATGCCTAATCGGAATTATCTCTTCAACTTCATGGTTATCATACCACCATAAATTAAAAAACAAGTCCTTCCATCCACTTCAGAGACTTTTTATGTATTTGAAAATTATCTCTACACCTCTAATTAGCAGGTCCCTCTGCATGATGTGAAAGAAAATATGAGTTTTTCTTTTTATCATAGGTTAATTTTCCAAGAATTGCTTTCTTGCTTTCTTTTGGTTCTTCTTCACCAACTATTTCCCAACTTCTTTTGAAATTAAGTGCCTAAGAGGAGACACAGGACTCCAGCTGAAACTGGCTTGAGTGGTAAAACCTTTTCAGAGACTCTTGGGCCATATTTCTTCCCATATTAAACATATAGTAAAATTCATATATTTTCAGCCTAGGACCCATAATTTCCACATCCTTTTAAAATGCTTTTATTTATCTGCCAGTCTGTTCTTCATTCTGCTTTTACTCTTTGTTTCTGCTTAAATGTATAACTTTGAGCAAGTCAGCGCTGACTTGCATTCAATTATTTATACTCTTTTCCAGTGCATCTGGCTGTTACGTTTTAATCATGTCCTTTAGCATAGCTGCAAGGCCCTTAACTAGAATCACCTCTAAATTCAATAATTTTGGTCTTTTGTCCCTGTCTAAGAGGTCAACAGGAACACTGGGAACAGAATGTGCAGGTGCTCACTCCACACCTCACTTACCAGCATTCATCATCAAAAGACGAACGTGCTAACTCTACTCAAAACATACTTTTGCCACAAGTTTTTTGACCAGTTCATAATAAGTAAAGCTAAGGTTCAAGACCTCACAGAAATGGCTCTAAATATGCAGGTGTGAGGTCAGCCAGAAAGACCTCAGATAAGCACACAAAAACAGAGTAGACAGAAAAACGACCTGCTAAATGAAAGCGTCTGATTGACGCTCAGCAGTTGTTCGAGACTGGGCAATTCTTTGTGGCATGTATAAAGACAAGATAAAACAGTGTAACATGAATCAAGGCCATCTGGGGATGGCTGGAGTGCATTCTGCAGTTGTGAGAGCCAGGACTGAAAAGAAACTGAGCAAGACGTCACATGTACAGGCAGCAATTGAATACAGGACCTCTAGCACAAAAGACACAAGACCACAGATGATTCCAGTTGCTCTAAGAACTCACAAACAATAAATAAACACTGGTCATGTGGTTACACAGGTCTAAAAGCTGAATCTGCAGGATTTCTTATAAAGCTCTTAATCCAGAAGATCCAGCATTAAAGACCAAAAATCGTTACCTGTGCTCAACAAATTATAAGCCAAATATGTTAACTATGCCTCTCACAATGAAAGAATGAGAGAGATTGCACAAAACACGTAAAAAAGTCTATGATAACACATGATAACAACGGAGAAGGAATGATATACTGAGGCAGGGTAGCTGAAAATATGCTGATGGCAGTACCACTGCAGATAAAAAATTAACAGCATGCCATAAATACTTTGCCTACAGGAATCATAGAATTCTTAAGACTGGAAGAGAGTTTTAAGATCGAGTCCAACCAGCACCACCACCATTTTTGCCATTAAACCAAGTAGTCCTCAAGTACCACATCTACACATTCTTTTAACTCTTCCAGGGACTGTGTCTCCCCCATTTCCCTGGGCAGTCTGTTCCTGTGTTTTACAACCCTTGGCTCCCCGCTCCTATCGGGCAGTTCCAGAGAGTGATGAGTCTCCCCTGAGCCTCCTTTTCTCCAGGCTGAACACCCCAAACTCCCTCAGCTGCTCCCCAAAGGACTCTCCAGACCCTCCCCGCTCCGTTTCCCTTCTCTGGACTTTCTCCAACCCCTCCATGTCCTTCCTGAACTGAGGGGCCCAGAACTGGACACGGCACTCGAGGCATGGCCTCGGCAGTGCCCAGGACAGGGGGACAGTCCCTGCCCTGCTCCTGCTGGCCACACTCTTGCTGATACAGGCCAGGGTGTCACTGCCCACCTGGGCACACCCTGGCTCATGTTCAGTCACTCACAACCAGCACCCCGAGGTCCTTTCCTCTGGCCCCTGTCCAGCTATTCTGTCCCCAGTCTGTAGTGCACCATGGGGTTGTTGTGACCCAAGGACAGGATCCAGAACTTGGCCTTGTTGAACCTCACACCATTGGCCTTGGCCCATCCCTCCAGCCTGCCCAGATCCCCCAGCAGAGCCTTCCTCCCCCCAGCAGATCAACACTCCCACCCAGTCTGGTGTTACCTTTGCACTTGCTGCATGTGCACTTGACCTCCTCACCTAGATCATCAATAAAGACACCAGACAGGATGGGGTCCAACACTGATCCCTGAGGAACACCACTGGTGACAGTCCCCAGCTGGATATAACTCCATCCACCATCACTCTGTGTCAGGACATCCAGCCAGGTTTTACCCACTGAAGAGTGCACCTGTCCAAGCTATGGGAAGCCCAGAGCTGCAAAGCAATTTCTGGAGCACCCCTACTACAGTCTCCTTAGTGATTTTGGATATAGTTTACTGCCCATCAGATGGCAAAAGATATTAACATAAAAAGTTTCCTGGAACAATTCCAAGTCAGCTGTTACTCCCAGATCTAGAGAAAGAAAAGAAAAAGAAA
The DNA here is from genome assembly GCA_013400275.1 of Rhadina sibilatrix. Lineage (NCBI taxonomy): Eukaryota > Metazoa > Chordata > Aves > Passeriformes > Phylloscopidae > Rhadina > Rhadina sibilatrix. The sequence goes on along the minus strand of VWYO01013206.1, from coordinate 63,678 downwards.
GCTTTCCCTATTTCTTGTGGGTTTTTTGTTTTGGTTTTGTTGTTGTTTGTTTTGGGTTGGGTTTTTTGGGGTTTTGTTTGTTTGTTTGTTTGTTGGGTTTTTTGTTGTTTCTTTTTTGTCAAAAAGCATTCCATCACTTGCTTTAGCTTCTTCATTTTTATTTTCCAAATCTCTCTTTGGAATATGCTCACTGATTTACTACGAAAATAATTTTGGAGAAGTTCTGGGAAGATACTGGGAAGTTCCAAGTATCTGAGTATCTCTTGCATGATCCAGTCATTACCGAGTCCTCTTCCAAGAAAAGGGCTTAAATTTTCCTTCTTATGTGACACACACACAAAAAATCAGACTTTGGAGAACAATTCAATGGCTTTGATTTAAAATGGGGATAATCAGCAAAAGTATCCTTTGATACGGCAAGAAATGTTGGTCAGTTGATGTTCTCCTCATGTGTGCCTTTTCAGCAGAAAGAATCTCCAACACAGCTAATTTCAATCCAAACCCCACCAACTTCCAAAGCTGGTCAGCAAGCTGTGACTCAGAAATCTGTCACAAACACCATGGATCTCACCCTGGGATGTGGAACAGGGAGGAGCTGGGAAAAGAAACCTGGCAGTCAGTTAAAGTGGTGATTTGTGAGCTTTTTCAACAAGTCACCCACCTCTTTGAGGAGACAGGTTATCTCATAACCCTCCTCTCCTCTGTACCCACATAAACCACCTTCAGCTCCACTGATAATTGAACAGGGTGCCCGTGGCAAAGACAATACTTGTATTAATGGGGAAGATTAAGGACATGCTTGATGTATTGCCTTTTGTTGTAGTTTAGAAGCTGAAAGGAGGAGTATGGCCAGCAGAATCCAGCCAGTCAGCTTTACCACCAACAACCAGCAGCACCCAGACCTCAGCACTGCATTCCAACAAGAAAATGTACAATGCAGACTCTTTCCAACCTTTTTGAGTTGACAATATTGAGAAGTGTATGGTCTTTCCACCTCTCTAGTACTCTTTTTGGTCACTAGAATGATGTTCTGAGTCACAAGCAGCTGTATTATGATGAGTGATGAGTGAGCAGCTTAAACAGTAAACATTTTTATTTGCATCTGACTATGGATGCAATACAAATTTAATCTCTTGACATGTTAGCACTACCTCAGACACACACCCATCTCAATATATGTGCACTCCCTCAGTTACCTGAGAGGAGGAGGAGAAGGCTGGAACATGATTTCTGGATCTATAATGCTTGCCTTTCATCTGAAGGCAATTAGTAAATCAACAGCAGGATTTTTTATTTGCCATTGTTACTGGTTGGTTAAATGAAAGTGGCAGTCACTTGGAAAAAGCTGACAGTGCATAGTCTGAAACTAAGCAAGGACAGAGCAAGGTAGATTTTGGTAGTCCTGAAACCAAATGAATTTTAAACAAACATTTTTATTCTATCTGGATAATTTTTCTGAAAACTAACACTTACTTTTTTGCTCTAGACAGTTACATGTCTTAAGAGAAAATATCCCTACAGAAGTCAAAAGTTTCACCTTCAACATCTTGAATTTTATGGCTACATCATGGGTTTGATCATTCCACCTCTTGCTGGTACAGGTTAAGAATGTCCTCCAGAAAAAGAGGAAGGCATAAAACCAATGCACACCAATTTCAGGCCAGCCATCAGCTCTGTGCCACACTGTTTGCAGTGAATATTAGCATTTCTATTAATCATTTTTGGCTGTAACAACATGTCTACATACCAAAATGTGGGTTGTACTGTTTTTATTTGGAATGGTGTCATCCAATTAAGAGTGGGTAGAAAGATAAGAATAAAGCCACAGGATGACACAAAATTGTATGTGAACCCTCTAACCCAAATCCCTTGGGAAAACAAAAGAATATTTGTTAAAAATGAGCCACTTTCAGGTAATGAGGGTATCTCAGGTCCCTTTGTTTGCAAGAGAAACTTTTAACAGATCCACACTCAAGCCCTGTGAAAGAACCCAGTATTAATTACCTGCAAAACATTTTCCCCAAACTGCCCACCACTGCTCTATGAGTGTGCTGCTGACCAAGCTGTGAATTTAAAAGCACAATGTTTATCCTTGGCTCTGTCCACATGCTCTCAGGACTCGCTGCCCACTTTGTCCATCCCTCTGGCCATTCTTGGCCCAGCATTTCCACAGGTCATGTTGACACCAGTGAAGTCCAATGGAAAGAACTGAAGTGTGGTGACAGATTCTTTAAGTTTGATCTAAATAGTACTTTTCCCCTCCTGCTGTTGCAAGGTGCCACTGTACACATCATGCTACAAAACTTCTGCTTAAAACCAGACCCTCCATTCTAAGCATCTGAAAATAGCAGCTGTATCTGTTGTTTTGCCTGCCTGGATCTCGTGATTTTTGTTTTTGTTTGCTGCCCTAACCCAGTCCAAGCCACAGATACCACACAAATCCAGCCTAGCCAACCCCTGCAACATCAAAACCCATCTGGGTCTCTGAAGTGATTTCTGCTAATGATGAAATTTGAGCCAGCTCTGGCATACTTCACCAAGGCTTTATGGAAGTCTGTTGCAGTCATTCTCTGTTCAAATGCCATGTGTTACTCTGAAAGCAACTCATAATTCTATTATCAAGCCAAAGAGCAACAGTTTATGACTGCAGGAACTGAAATCTTTACATGCTGTAACAGTCAGTGCCAGACGTGAGACACTGGGATTCTTGGAAGGGAGAATTGAACAAGCAACTTAGATTGTTTCAACTTTTTTGGTTTCTAAATCACTTGTCAAAGGAATCTGGGAGCAGACTGCTTAAGTTCTCCTGGGAACAATGCAAGATCACTTTCAGTCCTCGTGCCTTCCCCCACATGCTCCCCCTTTAAAGAGCTTGCAAGGAAAAGCAGCAGTATTGACGTTCTCCTTTATGTACCTGACATTAAGGGAATTACGTGCAACAACAGCAGGAGCATTATTAATTCCTGTAAAACCTTGTGCTCCATTTGAACACAGTCTCCCTTCTGAACACAGTCCACAAGCTGATGGCGACAGACCTTATTAACCTTTTTGTCAGCAAAAACCTGTCTTTACAGAAATGAAATTTCTGGAAGCAAGAGTGGCAGACATGCCGCATCCATAACCTCATTTAAATAGCTAATTAACATGTGAGCTCTAAATATACTTTTTAAAAGAGGTAATTAGCTTTAACTGCACAGAACACAGGTTAAACTAATAGTATAATGTTACCAGCAGCTACTTCCTGTTGCCTCTTCACTGTCTGCTCACTTTCCATTTAATCCCTCCCACAGACACAGTCCAGAAATGTGAAAGTTTCCAGAATATTTGGTAAATTAACTTCAGGATTCTTAAGCTCTTATTAAAGACTGACACATCATTAATACTTTACACTTACTCAAGAGTAAATAAGTGTTCCTAATCATATTTCACATTAGAATTGGCAGAAATTTTATGTTTATACAGCTAGTAAAAACCCAAGAGACCATTTGCATATGTGTTCATGTGTGTATACATACAGACAGGCAAGAATTTGCTGGAAAAGCATACACAGGTTAAAACAGATTTTAAAAGAATAAGGAGTGAATGTGCTTCTTTCATGACATACAATAAAATCCATATTCTAATTTTTAAAAACAGCCTATTCTGAGGGATCTAGTCACATCCCATTCAAGGATTTTTCTAACGCTGAAAAATAAACACTCAGAACATAAAATCTAAAAGCTGAGAAAAACAAAGTGATTTTTTTCCAAGGTGATGAGAGAAGTGCACAGACCTACTTTTTTTTTTTAAAAAAAAACCACAATTTCATGCATTTGATCTATGTCTGGGCAGTTCATCAACAAACCTGACAAAATTAATAGCCCTGCCTTTTAAAAAACCCCCCATCTTTTTAGCAGAGTAACAGGCACAGAAGAAAAGCACCGCCGTTTTTACCCGAGACAAAGGCATCCCAAAAGGTCTCATACAGTTACCCCGACGAAGAATCACTTAAGTGAAGAGCTGGTGCAGAAAACTTCTCCCTTTAGAGCACAACATGGTAAACAAGAGCCTCTCCTTCCCTTTGCTATACGTTACCATGCAGGATTTGTTTTGTTGCATTGCAATCCCCGGAAGGCACAAGGCACTTGCCAGAATCTATTGCCATTTGCTCAAAGTTTGATCCTAGAGTTTCATTTTTAA
>VWYO01013206.1:43438-59472 GCA_013400275.1 Rhadina sibilatrix | reverse complement strand
TAAGCCTCCTCCTCCTACACCAAGGCAGGTCTTTAATTCACTTCTCATGAAGAAACTCACACCATTTAAAGTCTGAGACACTGAATGAGTTTCCTTTCGCAAAGCAGAGAATTCTCTCCAAGATTTTGCTAAATGTGCATTTAGAAAGAGAAAACAAAACCCAGTAAATCACTTACCCTCTTTAGCCACGTGAAGTGCTTATAAATATCAATCTCACCATCCATGCTTTGGGCCCATCTCAGCAGTCACATTCCCAGGGTTAAAAGAAACTTTTGGAAGCAAGCGCTCTGCTTTGTTCTACAGGATGTAGCTGTGATTTCTTCTCCTTTCAACCCTCAACTTCTGAAATCTTCAATGCCTGGTCATATTTTATGCTGAATCCCCTGCCCCTGTCCCACAGTCTTATCCCAAAGGCTTCTCACAGATGTATATATAACACACGACTGTATAAACTTCAGGCTCCCCCCCAAACATCTGGTTTTTTTAAACAGCAGATCGGTTAGCAGCAAGAACAATGCAACCCAAAAAAACCAGAAAAGATAACTTGCTAAATAATCTTTAAAAAGGAACTTTCAAGAATAAGATTCCAGCATAAATCTGCAGGAACTGTTCCCCTTTAATGCTGAATAACAAGCTAAAAATTATTAAGCTGTCACTGAGAAACTATTCTCAAGTAATGCTTTCTCTGGCTTTCTGTTTCAAGAGTGGCTGGAACTCATTACCAAAGACCCCCTATTTCCTGTCTCTGTTCTACTCTCTGTTTATCGTAACACTACTCAGCCTTCTCAATTTATTTCAGGCTCAGACTAAACCTAAAAATAAGTTCTGCTCTTTGAATTACTTGCCTGTCCTCTCAAAAGACATAATAAAAGGGGAGGAATTCAAGGGCGATCCCGTGAATAAGATAATGATCCCATAAATTGCCCTATTGCCAAAGAGACGATTTTCCAGCCCAACAGAAGATGATGATACCCTTCCAAGATATTTGCCTGCTCCTGCTGAAGCTGAGACCTCACAGCACGGCAGCTTTTCAAACTTGCAACACCAAGATAAGCGCGTGTGCGACGCAATGCTCTGGCGAGAAGGGAGCTTTAAAGTGCTGCCTGTTATTGTGGTGTCCTCTAGTGCCTCCACACAGCACTCAGCCATAACTTCCAGCTTTTCCCAATAAACTCCAGCTTCCAGTGTTGTTTTTCCCCCTAGCTCAGTGGTTTTGGCCTTAAACCGGGCACCTGATTGTCACACACACAGAGACAACTGCTTGGGCAATGCCTCTCCGGAGCCAAAGGCAGCTGCCCCCTATGGAATCTTTGTGATCATCTCAGAACATTTGCTTATCTCCCCACTGCCTTCAGATCCTACAGCCATACTGACCCCTGGGCTTAGGGAGCAGTAAACCAAGCAGTTTGGAAGAGCCAGTGACAAAGCTGCCCATGGTCCTAAGGTTACACACAAAGGACTCAAAGTCTGAAGCTGTAGAAAGCCTTTCCTTCAGGGACCTGCCTCACTCAGGCACCTACCCACATTCCAGACTGGGGAAGTCACAGATATGTGACAAAATTTCTTCATGGGGATGTGGGTTTTTAATATTTCAACCATCCTTGATCCTTTTGACCTGATGGAGCTCTTTTGAGAATCTCCCACAACTCAGAGTAAGAGGGAAGGATATAAACCTAGGCTTTCAGTTCCCTTCATGTATTTATCATCTGTTCTTACTTAAAGTCACATAACAAGAAAAACATGACAATTTTTAGCAAGTCAGTGCTACAAGTCTTCTAAAGGTGCTGGGATACCTAAAATCACCAATAAATATGAGGAGAAAAGAACTGTCCATTTCTAAAAGCAATGCCACAAGACAGATCTGACTTGGGTTGCCCTGAGCACAGAATATACTTATTTTATGCTGTCTGAAAGTGGATGAGAGCAGTTATTTCTTGAATAGCTCATACTATCTGGCAAAAATCTTAATACATTACCAACAGTGCATGAAAAAAAAAAATAATAGTACATTTCTCTGTGCATGACAGCCATGGCTGAATGAGAGAGACTGAATGGGGGTTGTCTTAACATTAAACATGAATGCCCAAAAAAAACTTGGAGGTTATCTAATTATGAAGATTAGCAAATACATCAAACTTTCTCTCTCAGCATTGCATATCCCATAGTACCACCACCATGGTGACATAAGTTCCACATTTCATCCATTTCAAAACATTGTCTCCAAGACTCCCATTTCAGTCTTATTCAGGGAAGAAGGAAATACCTCTCTTAAAACACTACGCCGCACTTTATCAGCTAATGATTGTGTTTTTAACTCTAAAAAACTACAGAAAAGCCATGTTACTAAACTTCCTAGTGCCCCAGCATATCATTTGCATTTAGGGTAGTATCCATTTCTCCTTTTAGAAGTATTAAAAATTACAACATACCTTACTTCTGCCTTGTCACTTGGGCTGGATTTCTTGCAAAGGCATCTTGATTTCTGTTAGTCATTCTTCCTGATTAAAAGGTGAGTGTCTGAATTTTCTGCATCTTATCAGCCAGAATGTTGACAGCATACATTCCAGATAGTCACATGCTCACTGGGAGCCTGTCACCTGCATACTGAACTTTACATCCTGCTTGAGCTTTGGCCTGAAACTTTCAGAAACCAGCTGAATGCAAATCAATTGCCCCGGATTTGCTTAGAATGCTCTTCCATTTCACTGGGAAAGCAGGTTAGCTTCTCTGGGCAGTGTGAAAATAAGGAAAATAACGCTGCAATCTCAGGATTGCTTCAACAGGTTACCATTGTATGTTTTTCTGATTTTCAGGAAATCCATGTCTGTGTGCAGCTCTTCACTAAGCACCAGTTTCTGGTTCAGTTGAGAGCTAAAAACCAAAGAAGCAAAAGCCTCCCCAGTCCCACTGCAGAACCACGACCCTCAAGTGTTACCCCAGAGAGAGACTGAGCCAGCTTTTGCTCTCTTGTCCCCATCAAATGGTCTGCTTTCTCCTGTGCCATCCCCAAAAATAAAAGCAGTACAAATGCCATGTAGGGCAGTAAAACATTTCAAATTAGCAAAGTTTATATACTCCATAAGCTGCATGATAACCCATTTAAGGTTTATTTGCCAGTTCCATACTTCCACAGAAAACTGCTGACTACTGCCAGACTTTGATTGGACTAAAAAACTCTGTTTGCAGAACACCAAAGGTGCCAGCCCAAGAACTTTTGTGCTGATACACAATCAACAAAAACCCATTCAGCTAAGTGAGTGAGCCATTACTTTTAGTCAGCATGTGAAATACTTCAAACAAGGCTTGAAGTCTCTTCTAAATAGTAAACAAGCATGCTGCAAGAGCTTTGAAACTGAAAGCAGCAATGCTTTAAAAATGATCAAGCTACACTTCTCATGTCCCTCCATTCCAAACTATGAAGAGGCAAGAAAATCCTCTTCAAACTGTGGAGGGAAAGGCACTGTCTGGTGTTTTCCCTCTTCTGCCAACACTGAGCTGAAGAAGCACAGAGCTGTTTGCTTTCCCACCACTTTTCCCCCCTCTCTCTTCTGCCCAGCTAGGGCCCTATGGACACAAAAAAATTATATTTATTAGCACTGTTTTAGTAATTTTACTTTTTATTTGTGATAAAACACAGGTTTTGGTGCAGCACAACTAAATGCAAATGGTCAATTGTGTTCTTCTATTGCCACTGAACCTCCTGGGAAATCAAAGGGCAAAGGAATAGGAGGAATCAGAGCAGTCCTCCTGCTCTTCCTTTTCATCAATAACTTATAGATTGCTCTGGTTTCAAATCCCATCAGCCTCTGAAAACACTAAAAGAACTTACACTTTCTCTCTTAGGCCAAGAAATAAAGTGCCCAGGGTTTGCATCCTCATCAGGGGAGCCCAGCAAGGATGGACATGCTACAAAAATTCACTCATTCCCAAGAATTATCAATTTTTCCTACATCTCTTCCTCTGCATTCCCCTCCCCCCAGTCCTAGTGTCTGGGCTGCTTTGGAAACAAAGGGATTATGACCAGATTTTAAAAGGGAAAATGTTTTCAGCATGCCAATTCACACGTGTCATTCCCATGGTGCAGAAAAATGTGAGAGCTTCAGAGTGAAAAGAGAGAGAAAATATGGGAATACTTGTGTATAAAGAACTCAGGCCATTTGTGTAGAAGACAATGGAGGCAGAAATCCCTTTTTCATGGCAAAAATGGCTTCAGGACTCTAGATGAAGTATTTCCAGCAAGAAAACTTGTCTTAGAATCTTAATTGTGACTCACTGATAATGCCTACGTGACAGAGAAAAAAAAAAAAAAAAACTCTTGGAACAAAATTTAAAAAAATACACTGCGTTCTGTAGATGAGCATGTTTGCTTTGCTTGTGATAATTTAGAAAAAATAAACAATATCCTGGAAAACAGACAAGAAATAACATTTTTCCAGGTGCACAAACAAATAATCCTTTCCCAGCATAAGACACACTCAATCCTGGTGCCTTAATTCTTTGATTAAAATCAAGAATCAGACTTGAACTCAGAATTAAACAGACTTAAATGGCCATTAGTTCCATGTGGTGGTTAATCCTCACCCTTATTCCACATTGGTAATTCTTGTAAGCAGGTGCTGCCATCTCTGGAGCCATTCCCATACCAGATATCCCTAGCCCTGCCACGTCCTCTCTGGTCACCCCTCAAACAATGAGCAGCTCTCTTCCCTTGGCTGGCATAAAGAAAGTATTGCTGGTTCTGAGATGAAGTTACTGTCTGTTAAATCATCCTCAGACATTTGCACATTCTTGGCAGTTTCACACATTCCTCACCATATGCTGGAATACTTTGTTCAGCCCAAGTTCTACAAGAACCATGCTTTTTTTTTCTTTTTTTTTTTTGGCATGAAACTTATTTAGAAGAGAACGTAAGAAACTCGAGTTCTCTGTTTTCACACAAAATCTCAAAAATATTTTCTACTTAACAGACTATCAACATCACTGTGAACACTTCCCCCAGTTATATGCAGAGTACACTGATACATAAAGAAAACAATTAAAGATACTTATTTTCATCCTACCATGCAGCACATTACAATGCCAGGTTTAGTTTCCTGTCTCAAATGCTTCAAAGCACTGCTGAAACTACTAAACCTGCAATAAATCAGGATATGAGACATTTGAAACAAGATATTTACCAAATAAATATTTGCATACATACCAATAACATCACCAGGTAACAGCTGGCCTCTCCTCGCTATGATGCACATCTGATTTTTTCTTCTAAATTTCCAAATGGAAAACATAGGAAAAAAAACCCAAAACAAAACAAACCCAAAATAGAATAAGCTGCAGATACACCTTTACAAGTCCTTATTTCTGATAAGAATTTTTTTTTTTTTAAGGCATTTCATTGCTGAGGAAAATTAACCCCAATGTTTCCAACTTCTGGAAAAGAATAGGATGCCAACATGTTTAGACAATATGTTCAAAATAAGTGGGTTTTCCCCCCATTTTTGAATGGTCACAAACACTGAGAAAAATATTTACTTTTGTGTTATTAGCATACTAACCCAAAAGAGAATGAAATAATTTTGTTGTAGATTCAATATTGCTATGTTTGTCATAACTAATAAGATTTAGCAAATTTTAATAGGTCAACCTGTCCATCCAAATTCTGTGAAATGTGAATAGGGGTTATAAAAAGAAATACTTCAAAGTTATGCCCTTCTTCTATTATTCAAATAATGCCTCCAAATCAATACAGGGACCTCTCAAAACTAAATTTTGTCTCCAATTTCTCTGTGTAACCTCTACACCTTTTCTGTCAGCAGCATTGTTTAAGGAAACAATTCTCTCTCACCAATCCCTCTGTTAATTACTTTATGGAAAACATTTTCCAATGTTTCCTGTAGCTCCACTTGAAAAATACATCTATGCACTAATGCCTGTTTAATGAATACAGTGTATAACATTTAAATCAGTGAAAAGTAATGCAGCTGGAGATTCTAGTGAGAGATCAGAAGGTGAGATGGAAAAGGGACTCCATTCATAACATCCGACACAAAAGATGAACTAATTGGGTTCCTCAGCCACTTAGTGCAAAGGAAGGCACTGAAGCCAAGAGCTTAATGACACTTGTCTGAATAAATCATCTTTTTGAAGAATAACATGCAATTTCTGTATAAAATCATGGCTTCCTACAGAGTATTCCAGTGACAGCACCAAGGTGTGGATAGGCCACGTAGCTGAGGATTGCACCTGAGGGCAAACTGCATATAAGTCAGTGGAGTACCTTGAAATCTTGGAAAAAGCTCACATAAAATACAGGCCCTGCTGTTATAGCAGGAATATCACCTGTCTTCCATGAGTACTCCGAGCCTCAGGCCATAACTCAATCCTGTTTAAGCACTTCTGGTCACTGTAGTTTAAGTCAGCTCTGTTAAACATTACTGATCATTACAAGGGTGAAAGAAAATGACATTTTTAGAAAGAGATCTAAAGATCAGTCCTGTCCACTGCAAAACTGTTTTAAACTTCTATTAGTTCATCTAATTAGAAGTAAGGAGGCCTTCTTACTTTTTCTGAGAGCTACCCCAGTGAGCAGTCATAGTCAGAGGTGATGGGGTTGGTTCCCAGACTGCAACTGCAGAACACTGGAAAAATGAGGCCTGGCTTAGAAAAGCTCCATGCAAGCTCTGTACAGCAGCAGTTCCACTGTCTCCAAGGCATCCTCTAGTACTCATAAATGGCTGAACACACGAAGGGCACCCCTCTGCTGGCTCTGGTGTCCTGTGAATTGCTCTCAACCACTCGGGGAACTCTGAGAGGACCAGATTTTCCAGTTCAGGCCTTCCTTGCATCATCAATTCACCAAAAAGGAGCTGGAGCAGAGCGGAGGACTGAGATGTTCAACTTTCAGCTCAGAAAACAGAACCCATCTAATGTTTCAAGCTGGCAAAAATAAACATGAATGCTTATGGAATGACTGCTTTTCTACGCTGTCCAAAGCAGGCCCTGCTGCTCCCTTTTTCACTCTGACATGTGTTAATATCCCTTGGCAGTGGGGTGATCCAGCTATAAATATCTCCATCAGGACTCCCAGCAGTTGAGTTCCACAGTCAGATCTACCAGCAGATACATAAATACACTGGGGCTTTAATTGGTGGTGCTCAGAATACATTCCCTTCCCACTCAGCTGCTGCTGAAAAATGCTATTGATACTTTTATAAAAGCGTGTTTTCAAGTAGATGGAAGTGCCCTGAACTCAGTAATTTTCTGCCTCTCTTCTGGACGGATAACCCTGTGAAATGAATCTTGGACAAAAGTGAAATAGAGAGGCCAGTGATTAGGTTTCAGCAGAGCACTTTAACACATGCTTAAAATAAAACTTTGAAGTGATTTCAAAACTCCACGAGCTCCATCAAGTCACAATTCTGAACTGAGCTTTAATTCAAATCTTTGTGAAGATGCTGGAAAAATATTCCTTGATTTTAACCCGTAGTGGAAACAATCTTTTTTGAACATTAACTATGAGCAAATAGCAACCAAGACTGTAAGGAATGTATCCTGTTCCTACTAAAAAGTCTCTGGTTTCATCACATAAGAACCGATCTTCAAAAGAAACAAAGCACAGCACATACCATAAGGCAAATCACATTCTATTAAAAATTGCCTCTACCCCATGTTCCTCTACTACTTCTTCTGCTCTTCTCTCCATTTCCTCAAATTGAGAAGATTCAGAAAGATTTTCAGAGTCAAGCTTCCAAAAAAACCTTGGAGTAATCAGGAAAATACTAGTGAGTTTACAAGAACTGGCATTTTAAAGCCCATTATATAAAGCTACATGACGGAGTGGTTTGCTTTAAATATACATGTTCCCTTAGGAGGAAGATCATGTTTTGCAATCCTGAAAATGAGGCTTAAGGTCCACTGTAAGAACACAAGTGTTCCTCTTTACTCGAAAAAGGATTCCATAAAGGTGGATAGAGTAAAACCCAGAATGAACAATGTGAAAATTCATTTAGAGTTATGAAACTGTAACTAAATACGTTCTCTCGTAGCTCACAAAGCCAAATTGTCATTGCAGCAGTTAATTTTTAATGCTGAAATTACTATCTGCTTTGTGATAGGCCACGTGGTCACTGGCAACACTGAAATATTTAACAAGGAACATTGACACTATCCACAAATATTTTTTGTATGAACTATCCCAGATAATCCCTAGGTCTTTGTGTTGTTTTTAAGGCCAAAGAATTTACAATCACAAAGCCATGTAAAACAGTTTTTTTTTCCAAGGCAAAAGTTTTTAATACAATTTTAAGTAGTTGAAAGTCTATATTTAATCATGTTTTCTTCTGGTTTAGGTTTATCAAAAGATTTGTGCAGCTACAGCAACTATAAAATCCTCATTCTACATGACATAGATGAAATAGGTTTGACAAAGTTAGCACTGAATTTAGAAAGATTCTATCTCAAAGCAGGGACAGCACAGTTACTGCATCCCATGGTGCTGTAAACTCAAGAACCTGAATGGTTCACAGATCCCAGACCACAGAAACAAACAAACAAACAAACAAACAAATGGCCTTTTCAAAAAAAACACCTTTAATTCAACATATTGTCACATATGCTGTGCCTCGATCTTAGAGGAAACACCAAATCACCCATGGCTCCAATAAGAAAAAGGAATTAGGCAGCTGCTCTCTAAAGAGTTAATAGGGAAGGTAATAACAGGTATGAAACATGGTATCTAAAGTTTTCCAACTCTAGCCACACCTAAATGTTCCCACATCTTTGCTATTCACACCCAGAGCAGATGGGACAAAGAACATAAAAGCTACCACTGGTTAAAAAAAAAAAAAAAAAAAAAAAAAAAAGTAAATTGCTCGGACCACCACTTGGTGAGTTTCATGCCTGATAAATTCTCTAGTATTATCAGATAGTCTAGTATCTGTAGTAGTATGGATAGTACAGATAAATTCTCTGGTATTATCACCACAGTTTGGTGCTATGGACCTGAAGGCAGGTGAGACCAGCTGTAATACCTACAATCACCACAGAAACTTCCTGACTGCTCAGTGATAAATCCGTGGGCCTCAAAGCTGACCAAAGGCTACACTCCACAGCCTTTATTTCTTTATTTGAAGGTGCAGTTCAGCACATCAAGTGGCAATTCTCCAAGCTGCAAACCTACTTAAGTTATGAGGCCAAGGGGCAACTTTCTGCAGAGATTATTTTCCCCATGCAGGTACAACTGATCCCTGGTTTCTAGACATTACTCCAATCAAAACAGTACCAAGAAGATTGCAGCTCAGAGCACACCTCCTGTGCCCTGAGCTGCAATCCCAGATCCTGCTGTGTGGCAAATACAGAGCAGGGACACCCACCCTGGGCCTTAGAGAGCTCTCAGGGCTGCATCAGGTTATGAAAATTGCTAAAGCAGAAGGAACACACCGGACAACCATTGGGACTTTTATCCCATAATTTGTTAAAACCCAAATGCTGGCAGTCAAATGCTGCTGTTTGATGCTATCAGCAGGAATGAGCCTGCAGCCTTCCTTCTGACTTCCCTTCCTGGGGTTTCCCAGCAAAGCAACACAGGGCAGTGGCAAAACACACATTCAAATTATTTCCATTGGGCACATTGTTTGTATTCTTGATTAACCACGACAGCTGGAAATGACTTTTAATATAATTTTCAACCACACACTGAAGTGAAGGAGATCAACACACTTTTCTTGAAGGAAGCATACTTACCTGCTTTTAAAAACATGAAATGGCTTTTTGTTTCTTTAGTTTCTAATGTCAGACTAATCAGGATAAGTTGGGAATATATTTGGTGCCCATTTGAGTAAAATGTTAGAGCAAGTGCTGCAGTCTCTGAAGCTGTTCAGTGACATGCTAGAGCAGCTCTCCAGCTTTAAAGGAAGGTGCATGGACCCCCAAAAACCTAGATGTGGAATTAATCCCCCACAAAAGAAAATCCCTCTCCCTTTTTAGCTGTTATTTGACCTGAAACACTTTAAACAATAAAATCTCAAAGGAACCAGTTCACCGTTTGCCACACGCATTTCACACACAATGTTTTTGCAATTCAATTGCTGCTACTGACACTAAACATTGTTTTATGTAACATTTCAGTTGAATACAACAATTAAAACATACTCCAAATCTCTGTGCTCAGGTATTAGCCTACACTTTAGATAGAATGCTTAGAAGAGACACTTGGGAGTACAATTCTACTGGACAACATGCCATATACGAGTGGGGTTTTTTTAATGATATTCCAACATTTCATAGAGTAATGTCCACCAAACTGCTTTTGAGGCTTCCCATGTGAATGGATACACTGAGATGCAGAGTTCTCATTCTTTAGAACTCACTACCTCAGCTGTTCTGACACATGACACACATTAAATGGCATATTTCATAGCTCTGGGATGGAACGAAGGAAATTTCAGTATGGGACACAACTATGAAACACATATTCCATTTCATTGAAACAAGCTGAATTTTTATCACATTTCTTCCACAGAACTTACATGCATGCTTGCAAATTATTTACATTTAAAAAAATAGATAAGAAAGATATTCAAATACATGAGATTACTATCCATTTTCAAATAACAGTCACAGCAACTATGCACTACCCTCCCTCAACTCAGAGCAGTGCAAAATATTTTAAAACCAGTCATCTCTACATACTGCACTAGAGATACTCCAAATCACCATCTTCCCTGTTTTCTTGGTTTTGAATCCGGTGTACCCAACTGCTTTGTCAAATGAATATTACTCTTGATACAGGTCCAATTTTACTGTAAAGAACTCTGAAAATTTGTCTTTTATGCACTGAGCTGATCTCTTAGCTATCATAAAGATACAAAGACTCATTAACATTTCTGCTGAGGTAAGCATTTGGTGTGAACTAGCCTAAGGATACCTAAATCCAGATTCTAATACTGTAAATCCAAAGTAAACATTTAAAGCCTACACCTTTAGCTTTCAAAACTGGTACCAAATCCTCCTTCCTTCCTCTCATGTGGGCCCAAACAGGATTTTCCAGCCACAGGGCTGCACTCTGTGAAGAATGCCAAGGAGCCAGCAGCTGACAAGTTCAAACAAAAGCAGCCACCTTGCCAACACCATCGGGTTACAGGCAGCACACGCAGCTACGGCAGGTAATGAACACCAAACCACAGGCTGCAGGCATGCTTACAGAAAAGTCACATGCACTGACAAAGCCATTAATCTTGGAAGTTTTCTGAAGCTGGGGAAGCCCCAGGTAGGTTTTACTCATGAGGAACCCCCTCCCAGTCCCTGGCAGTGGCAGGTTTGGGGAAGGGGAATGTTGTGTTTCTCTTCCTTTACATCCAGGCTTTTTGATCTTCTTTTGAGGTCTGTCTCAGGATCTGCTCCTCACTTGGTAAACCTCGTCTTTTCCAGATGTTTACTCCCCATCTATCCCAACAGGAATGTCTCCCCTTCAGAATAAAATGCTTTACTGCATTTACTCCCACTGCCTGGTGAGCAGGATGTTTTGGAGATTCCTAACACTGATAGCAAAGGAAATGCAGCAAGGAAAAGGAAAGGAGGATCATCCAGTCTAGATCTGTCCCTGCAACAGACAGTGCCACTCTCTTCTAAACTGACAGTTTAAAAATTAGAAGTTTTGTAAATAGTTATACATTTGTTATCTCCAGCAAAGAGTGAAATAAAGCAAATCAAATTTAAAAAAAAAACACACAGAAAAGGCAATTATTTTTGTACTTCATTTTTACTATCTCTTCTCTCTCCAAAGAAAAAATAAGGTCTTAGATCAACTTCTTCTACTCCTGTATTATTGCTCACCACTCCCTGCAGTTTTCTAAGTATGCAGATTTCAGTTATTATAAAAATAATTTGAGTATGAAAATACCTGACCCAACCCTGTTTGCACACAAAATGGAAAAGCTCAAAATAGCAGCTCACCAGGTTCTCCTCAAACCACTCCCTCAGACACACAGCTGTGGCCCCTGGGATTTGGTTTCGCAGAGCTTCTTTCTCCTGAGGGTCCTCCAGCATCTCCAGGGCCATCTTCAGATCTTCCAGGAGGTGCAAAATCTGAAATGTGCCCAGGTACACTGATGGAGCAGGTGACACGATATCATAACCACCATTAGCATACTCTGTGGCTGACTTGGTGCCTAAAACAAACAAAATGAGGAGAAACAATAATTATATATAATTGCTTTGTAGGTAGCAATTAATAGGTACTGCATGCTACAATATTTGGACTTCAGACTGACAAGTTTCACTCTAGGCTGAAAACCTTCAATTCAGGCTTAGAATACTTGAATTAGTCTCTAGATAAATCATGAGCTCTGGAGAATCAAACCCAACAGGTGGGTACATGCATATCAAAAAAAGAATTTTGACCTGGATGGCATTTGCAATGTCCAAATGATAAACCCCGAAGTTTATCCCAAATCACCTGTAATTTTGCACAGTTACCATGAGATGTCACTAACTTCTCAGCTACATCACTGAAAGTCCCCACACAGCACACTGCTCAGCAATGTCAGAATGACTGATGCAGCTCTTTTGACAAGAAACTGGGATCAGAACAGATCATGTTACCAGATCTAGAAAAATATAAATGACCATGAGCAGGTTTAGTACTTCTCATGGAGAACAACACCATGAAAGTTAGCAATAAAAGTGGCAAATGAAACTTTTCTAGCACTGTAAATTACAAAAATTATAGTGCAAATAGTGCAATTACAATTACAAAAATTGCACTGTCTATCCCCTGCCAGTCATCCAACACCAATATTATTTTTCTCAACAACAATAGGCACAAAACCCCATAATTCACTTATGGAAGAATTATAAATAATACAAATTCCAACATCTCCAAAACTTCTTGCCTTAGTACCCTGTGTGTTTCAAGGAGATGCACACTAAAATAAGCTCTCTTTTCTCAGTCCTGAATTTCAGACCTCCAACTCATTTAATATGCCTTTGGGTCTTTAAGAACCAGTCAGGTAGAAAACTTCTGTTTGCTCTACTTTTTAAAGTTTTTATTTACAATTCATTGCCTCGTGTACATAATGGATTGTACACATTCGTGTTCTCTCTGGCATAAACCATCAAAATTTTCCTTCCTATTTGACTGAATGGGAGATTTTTTTAGATTTCTGATCATTCACACAGTACTGGCTCCATACAGCATTGAGTATTCACTAGAAGACTACATAATTGATGTACACAAGGGGATTTTAATAATCTCCTTGCTATTACTCTGTGTTTAACATGGTTTATGTGTTAGTAATGAAAGGAACAGAAATCCTCACAGGGTCTTTGAAAATGATCTGCTAAGGTTATTTTTCTTCTGAGCAGATGCATCTAATGTGATGTACAAATGTGTAAGGAATTCAGATTTTCTTCTTGAATGCACAGTGCCTGGCATTAATCAGTGTTAGTTTGCCTGCTGTTGTCATTTATCTCCCATGATCTGGGCACTGCAAACTATGTTTGAACCCAGTGCTCCATTTTACTTGTAGCCTGATACACATCTCATGAATATACCAGCACTGTAGGTCCTAGGACACAGAAGTAATTTCTGTAACCTAAAGTTGCTTTTAACCAAACTGCTAATTGATCATTTAATGCTAATATTATTCCCCATGTCAACCAGTTTTTGAATTAAAACAATACCTGGTTTCTCATTTAGTGAATGCTTAATTTTACTCACAGCTTTTGGGAAGATTTGAATAATATTAACCAGGTTTTCTTCAAAAACTCTTTCAACGACCCAAAGTCTGTCATGTCCTTGGAAAAAAACTGTGGGGCTTGAATTCTACCATACAATCCATTTGGGGCTGTTTTTTGACTGTTTTAAATAATGAAAGGCCCTCCCTAAAAGTTTTGCAAGGCTCTGTAGTAGGATTTTTCTTTTTTTATTTTGGTAAAGCAACAGTCATTTTCACGACTGGAGGATTCCATATTCCCTCAACCTCTTTTCAGACCCAGAATATTCTGTGTGAGCCTGATGACTTCCGCTGCTTATGATTTTATGAGTTTATTTTAATACCTCAAGTGCAAGATCTCATCTTAATTTCTGGCTGAGACCATGTCCAAGATAAAGTTTCTCCAATATCCGGTGCTCCAAAGGCTGCCACACGAGACAACCTCACCCTGTAAACCAACCTTGGCTTCCTGAATTGCTTCCTTTGGAGGGGAGGATCAACTGACTGGTTTGCAGGACTTGTGTTCTCTAACCATTAAGTGATATTTTCTTATGTATTTCTATGCTCTCAGCTACTCAGGCCAGCTTGCCTCTTTATCTCCTAATGCAGATTAATATTAAACTATTAAAACTAAAAATAGCAGAGTTCCAAATTGCATAAGGGCCATTTGGATCACATAACCAATGACATCTTTTCATTCAGCCAGAGAGGCTTATTACATTCTGAGGGATGCACACACAAACTGACACATGACACTGACTTCTCCAGTAGCATTGATTCCTTGGTTATTGTGCCATTTCTCACTCTTTCTTTCACAAAACCCTATGCCAATATTCTCTTTTTTGCTTAGCAAGCACTTTTCACTCTAGAAAATCAGACAGGATTCAAAGCTATTTCATAATCAGCTCTGATGGCTGCCCCTTCAATGAACTGGCAATGTAAAATATTTATGGAATGGGAAAAACTGAAAGGAGCATTCTGCTATAGATTTTTTCATGTTATTTGTATGAATATTTTTCTTTAACAGACAGGAGGAAAAAAACCAAACAAAATTTCACACAATCCAAATAAAACCACATAAACTTACAGGCCCACAACAAATACTTCAGGTGAGAAAAAAAGCCAAGCTAAAAACACAATTAAAAACAACTATTCAGGAGTTCAGTTAATTCAGTACTAAGTAGATAGCTTATACAGTCAAATATACACCTACACCAAATGTAACTTTCTCCAGGACAGTATTGGTAACATCTTTGTTCACCAGTCCAAGAAACTCACTGTGTATCACCCCATGCCTCAATCCTTGCCTTATCATGACTACAACATTCCTGGCAACATCCACCTTCCACAGAAAATAATCCCAGGTTATACAGGAAAATTCAGTGTCAGTGAAAGTCACACATTTCATCTTGCCTTTATTTGATTTGCCTCTACCAAAATACCAGGGAAAGCAACATATACACACATGGACTGCTACCTTTAAGAAACTAATTGTATAAAGGATAAAATTTCTAAACTGCTGGAGCACAGGCAGAGCCAGCCAGGCATTCCATGATTTCTTGAGACTGGGCATACTCCTTATGCATCCTTGCGTTATCCCAGGCTCTTCAACTGACAGTTCAGACTGGCAGAATTCTCTACGTCCTCACATTTTGCAAAATGCTGAATTACTTTAAAAATGGTTTGCGATGGATTGCTAACATGGTACTTTTTATTCTCCTGGCTGCAAGGGAAAATGGAGAACTCCTTTGAATACAATAAATAATGCACTTTGTACTAGGTACAGAAAAGCAGAAACACCGAGCCCAACTCAGCATTTTAATTCAGAAAACTTCCTGATTTACTGCTAAAATTCAAATGAATCACAGGCTTGCTTCCCTCATTTGCTTTCCATGTAGTTTCATATTAAGTAGGATTGCACTGCTCACCAGAAGGACAAGAACACACCCTGGAAAACAAGCATGTAGGAGTAAATAATCATATTTCTTTGTGTTGCTTTAGACTTGACATCATCATACTGCAAAGTACAAGAAGTTTTAGCACCAGACAGTAAGAATTTGGATGCCCTTGCAGACTAATGGAAATAAAAAAGATGCCACAAAATATTATTTGTTACCAGCATTCTCTACCACTAACAGCTGTTTATATGTGTGTAGCTTTATTATAGGTAACTGAAGTGGGGAAGAATGCAGTTCAAACATCAGAATTTTATCAGCACTCAGGAAAAATGAGTGCAGCTTTGAACTCTTGCAGAAGGACTAATTTTTTTTTTTTTTTTTTTTTTTTTTTTTTTTTTTATGTACATCCGGCTTCCTTACCCCTCCT
>VWYO01013206.1:0-42366 GCA_013400275.1 Rhadina sibilatrix | reverse complement strand
AAAGAAAGAAAAGAAAGAAAAGAAAGAAAAGAAAGAAAGAAAGAAAGAAAGAAAGAAAGAAAGAAAGAAAGAGAAAGTGTTGAAACTAAGACATTCCAAGGAGCTCACTCCTGGCCTCCCCAAAGAGTCAGTGAGTGAAGGAGGTTAAAGGCAGCTGCACATCACATGCAGGCAGAAAGAATAAAATAAGTAATAAAACAAGCAAAACAACTTTTAAGTTACACATTTCTTACACCCTGACCGTGCAAGCACGTTTTTCTTTCAGAGTTCCTTGCAATTAGCAGAGTGGCTTCAAAGAAACATTCCTTTTGGGCAAATACATAACCTATTCAGAAAGCAGCACTGCTGATAGCTTGCAAAAAAAAAAAAAAAAAAAAGTTACTAAGCACAAGTAAAGAAAGAGGCAAAAGCCCTGCCAGTTTGAAAATCCCCTCTTCTCAGCTTATGTTGTATGCATTCATCCATCACAGAGCTTCCACCTCTCTTAGCAGTAGATACTGTGTCTAATCTCTCCCTTGCATCTTAACTTCTGATCCCCTGTATTCATCCTTTTTACCTCAATTTTTCCACTCTCAAACTGGCTGAGTTTTGAAAAAAAAAATTCCAGGTAATGCACGACTCAACCATCAGAGGTTAAAAAGACATTTTCCTAAGACTGCTGGCTCTTTTAGGTCAGAAACCAGCAAAAACCAACAAAAAACCCACAACAAACACCAAAAACTACATCCATGCTGGGTAAGGATAACTTTCTGTAAAACTGAAATATTCAGGAGTAACAAATTCTGACATCTGACCAACAGTGGTTAGAATAAAGTTATAAACATACATTTCCTCTGGCCTTTCAGTCAACCACTACACTGCTAGAAAACACATTTTTTACCTGAATTTTTACTCAGTGAGCATATAGGTTGTCCAAGTTCTTCCTCTCTCCTTCAAGACTAAACAGCATAATTTTCTTTGAAGCACAGTTCTCTTTTTCTCATGAAGACAGCCTTGAAAATGTGAATTTATGTAAACTAGCAGTAAGGGCTGGACAGGACATATTTCAGCCTCCTCGTTCCTAAGCCTCCTGCAAAATGAGTGAAGAGGGAGCTCACACAATCCTTTCTTCTCACACTGTAATGAAGAATACATCACAAATGGTGTGTTTTGAATCACAGCTCACATTAACTTCTTCTCAAATCTCTGCTTTTAGATCTTTAACTACAGGGGAAAAAGTAACTATTAAGCTGGATTAGCAGGAAGCCCTAGGAAAAAAATTTCCAAGCCTAGAAAAGCTAATGACCACATTCAGATGAGAGCTTCACACAGCTCAGATGATTTTCAGCTGAGCTCTGCCTACAATCACACATGGAATCTTTGAGACAATTTCTAGAAACTATCTATAATTTCTTATGCAAATGATAGGTGTGATTACTCAGGCTTCTTTCCTACATGCTTCTAGACGCTGAGCTGGGATGTGCAGCACTCTGAGGGACTGCACACACAGTCACAACAAAAAATATTCTGTCCTATCCAAAAACACAAGCTAAGCAGGCTAGTGAAAAAAAGGAGGTTTGAGGCTGGGTCTCCATTGTACAGAAAAAACAAGACCAACACATTTATTAAAGATTAAAAAATACTTGTAAGAATTCTCTCTTTTTTTTTTTTTTTTTTTTTTTTTTTTTTTTTTTTTTTTTTTTTGTTTTGTTTTGTTTTGTTTGTTTGTTTTTAACTGCACATTAAAAAGGAGTCTATTTAGGGACAGAAAAGCCAGTAGCCTAAGTAAAACTGTTTTTAGCAAAAAATCTATAACTTTTTGTAATAAAGTAAGAGCATTCAGTTTGTGAGGAAATGAAGGATATTTATTTCATTAGGATTACACTGTTTTCATTTTTAAAAGACTCTCAAATCAATCTCATTAGCTTCAAGTAAAAAGTGGACATGATTTTCAATTTAATGATATCAAACTTATTTAAATTTAAATCTTAGATTTCTATTCAATTGCCTGTTAAACAACTGACTTACTCATGTACTGAAAACCAGATCACATCATACAAACTACAAAAGGACCTCTGTGTTTCAGATTTTGGGGTTTTGGCCATCATGGTTCAACTGCCTTTCTTTGCCACATGTTGTATCTGCAGTTATTTAGGTTTCTGTTTCTTTCCTGTCCTTCCTCAAAACTCAGCACAAACAGCAATGATGTATGGGAGCTCATTTGATATAAATGCAATGCGTTACTGCAGTTTGGAAAGCTGGTGTAGGTGTCTAGGACATAGCAGTATTTTTGCTGTTTTATACTAAAAAAACCTATTTCTTGTCAGAAAGAAAGAGTTTAAAATAGCATATTTAAACTGTTAAGTATTTTTTCACTTTGAATTCATTTTAACTCCCATTTTCAAGAACACCTCTGATTTTGTTGTTTTGCTGGAAAGGCAGAAATACATGCAAGGGAAGCCAAAGACCAAAGAGAGCAGTAAGTCAGTTTGACTTGGACCTTTAAAGGACCACTCTGCCTTACAGAAAACTATTTTAAACCACTGGTTTTTTAGATGATAATTAAGGATTTATTAAAAAGATGCTCTCAGCACTTTCAGCTCTGTAAGTTCTGCAGTACTGCCCTGTTTACAGAGGGAATCCATCGGTCCTGCAAACAAGACTGAGTCTCTCCCCTCTCCATGCTGTGCTCAGATTCCCAGGATTTTGAGAAAGTGAGAATGGGAAGCACGTTTGGGGACAGCTGTAGTGACCTCTTGCAAAGTTAAGCACTCAAAATTGAGGAAATTCCAAAGGTCAGGTTGCTCTGGCAACCCTGGGGAAGAGATCAGTAGCCAGTGCTGCACATGCACAAATCAGCACGCAAGGTGCCCTGATTTTCACATGCTTTTAGAACATGGATCAAAAAATGCACCTGGACACTTATGCAAGGCCTTAGCCTGACAGCTACAGCACATATAAAAGCTTTAATAAACCTCTCATAGTTATAGGTTAGAGTAACCATTGCCTGTAAGGGTTATTCAAGCGTGTACGCTTGTTTTAGGTGTTGTTAACAAAATTAAAATCAAGGCCACTGAGAGCTGATGTGAAAAATGATGAACTGAATAAATACAAATACAATAAACTTCTCTATTTTTAAATGTTTTAAATATTTTTAATTGCTGTAAAGAACTTACTTTGGTATCTGAGGAATTAACTCATCAGCTTTTCTGAAGTCAAGTATCTGAAGATAAATGTCAGCGCCTTAAACAAATTTTAAGCGCTATAAAATAAAACCCCCAAAATTTCAAACCAAAAATATTGTGTTAAGCTTTTATATTTCCTCCTTTAATATTCTTGTTTGCTAGAGGTAACACACAATTTGTTAGATGTTTAGAGGTCACACAGAATTTTTATCTTTCCCTTCCCCCCGGCCCTCATCATTCTTGACACATGATTTTATGGCAGGAAGTTATGTATTCCTCTATCAGAGACCTCGTTTCAAGTAATTTTCTATGTAATTTCCTTTTTCATATCTCTGTTGCAATAAGATCTATGCCTAAACACACTGTTGTTAATGGTTAAAAAAGCCACAATATTATAAATTTACAAACGCTCACCTTACTTAATGCGTAGCAGTAACAAGAGAAACGAGTGCTCCAGACATATTATTTCTTTTGTTCAGAAAAAAAAAATAGTCTAAATCACTGATTGAAAAATCACAGAATACAAAAAGGAAATGCTCTACTCATAACTGAAGCGTGGCCTTTTAACACAATTATTTTGAAAAATGCAGGAAAACCACAGCAATTGCTGTTGTCCACTTACTCTGATCTACAATGAAGGAAATTGCTTAGTATTTAAATTGTTCTGTTTTGCTTATCATTATTTTAACTACAGTCAGTTCAGTGCTCTGAAGTGAAATTCTACAAAGATTCCTATTAAATTATAAAAAGTTATACGTATCTACCCTAGAAACCAAACTTTGACATTGTGAACAGGATGTAAGTGATAAAAAATATAAAACCATCTGGAAGTGTACAAATTGAAAAGAAAAGATAGAAAGTATTTTCTAGCCATTCTACACAGTCACAGCTCTGCCCATCAGCATGGACTTCAAATGAGACCCACCAGCACCTGCCCAACACACACACACAAAAATAGGATTAAGTGCTCTCTGTCTGGTCTGGAAAATCTCAACCCCTCATGAAGCAGAACAGAGATGTCCACCCCCTTCACTTAAAGTGCTGTGAGACTGAATGAATCCTGTGATGACACATGGCTATTCAGGGGTGAAGGATGAGGTCACTAGGAAATATTGTGATTGCCTTTTATTTATCTAGGAACTCAGTGAAAACTTTATTCCACGGAACCTAAAGTCCATCCAAATGAGTTCAAGTTAGTGTCAGAACTCTTTTTTGTTTAGAATCCAAGTTCTAATCACTTACAAGAGGTGATTTAACAATCCCCACAAACAGGTAGGTCCTCCTTCAAATTCTGGCTGGTAAATCCCATGAGGAAAATATATCAAACTTGAACTAAAAGCCTGTTTATCTCTTAAGTACAATTTCCTCTGGAGGCCCCTTTTCCAGCAAGGCTGTGGGAAGTGGTTGAGTTTCTAACACAGCAACCAAAGCCATGAACTGAACACCAACATTCTGCCAGCTCAGGAGAAGGGAATTCAAACATAAACACTCCTTGGACAACCTCCTTGCCCAACTTTTTAACTGTATTTACTTTATAACCTTTCTGTGCTAATATTCGTACAGACCCATGTGATAACACATTTAACTTTCTCATTATTTTCCAGTGAGCAATAATTGCAGGAGCTCTGGTTAAAAGGAAACTCAGTAATTACACTGATAACTTGGTGAATTTGAAGAGACTCTGTAGGTGCAGCCAAGTACATTGTGATGGGAGTTTTTAGACCTCACTAATCACAGAAGGAAATAATGGATTTGCAAACTGATGACTGAGAGAAGCAGTTTGACATAAAATAATTTTAAAATAAAAACCGTATTCATTTGTTATGATACACTGCAAAGAAAAATAACCAAAATCTACAGTCCTATAAAGAAACACATTTTAATAAATGGCTACAAGCTGAATAAAAGGAGAAGCAATGACTCGGTTAAAGCTCAAAGGGAAGCAATGCCAAAGTCATGCACCTTAAATGAAGAATGAGTAGACAGATCTGAGAGATGGTGCTTTAGAGGAAGCCTCTGTTTGGAGGGCAAGCCACTCCAGCTAATGGGTAAGTGATGTGCATTGACAATCACATTAGCCCTTTTTTGCTATTTTAGTCAAATAAGGCTAAGCATTCAGCGTGCCTAATTTATATAGCTCTGAGGGCGGGTTATCAGTACAGATGTACCCAGGCATAAAAGACTTGGGAACACTGACCTATCTGTCAAATTTGATCAGGCCCAGTGAAATTCAATTTGTTAATCTTGCCTCACAATCCTCCCCTCGTGCAGTCTGAGCACTAATAGGTTTTGTGTTGAGAATGAGCACAGGCTGCAGAGGGGCTTCTTGGCTGGATTAATCAGAATCATGAATGAGAGATGTTTCCTCTTGGAGCAAGGGGAAGGGCTTCTGGAATCGAAAGGCTGAAAGTGCAAATCTTTAAGTACTTGTAATATATATTTGCATATATCCAGTTCTTACCCTAAAGGACAAGGCCACAATCCAATACTTTAATGATAAAAAAGTGAACAAAAGAAAGGAGTGCTGATTAAAGAGAGAGGATGCTGGTTTTGCAGGTGAATATGTACATTTATGCTCAAGCTCCGAAAGGTAAGCAATGTCAGATACACGTCACTGGACTTCTCAATTCTCTAAAATGGGATTAATGCTAATTTTGTGCCTGAAGGCAAAGTTTCTGAGGCCAAAAGAAGCACGTGGCCCTCCTAGTACTCACTCAGGCCTCATTGCAAAAGAAAACATCTTTTTTAACAGCTACTTAAGTTTATATCTGTCATGAAGTTTAACCTTGGTCTCTGAATCCTGGAGATGCCCACGGAATCTGGATACAGTGAACTGAAATAGCACAAGCTCTTAAGAATTGATTTTTTGCTGATTCCTGTCAACTCTAAGAGCAGCTACATTTGTACAGATGATTTTTCCCATGTTTGAAGAAATCTCAGTCCTGGTTTGTTTCAGTACAGTCTTACAGTTATCCTTTCAAAGGGGTTTTCTACCTTTTTCTCTCACCATAAAGGACAAGAGACCATTCCTGTTTTCCAGTACCTGCCCAAATTGCAGACAGAAGCTCACTGGATTGAATTAGAGAGAATCAAACTTGAATAATCATTCTGTTCCTCAGTTTCAGACAAATTGGGATAATAACTGTATCCAAGTATAGACTCCAGCAGATCTACTTGGTCCTTCAGTTATGCCAGAATATTCAAGAAACAGTTCTGGAACACACAGAACATTGGCTAGAGGAGAATGACAACAGATTTAACCTGTCCTAAAAAGGTTTATTTATTCCTACAAAGGAAAATAATAAAGATATAAATAAGTTAAGCAACCTTTCCAAACAACTGAGTTTTCACTAAGTACAGGAATACATCAATATGCTTCTTTATTAGTACAAGGTAGATAAACTCTGAAATCATATAGGAAGCACTCAATTAACACAGATGAGGCTTGACAGATGCACTGTCTGGGAAATATTTTGTTTCTTCTCCCATTAGATATCTTTATATAAGCTTGTTTCAACCCTATGGTGCCTATCAGTGGACATTAGACTGCAAATATAAGTAAAGCAAAGTCACAAATTCAACTTTCCTGAAGAGGCTGCCAATCTGCTCATGACTACCCCCATGCACTGTGGAAATAAACTCCACGTGCCACTGTTGTGCCTGAGAGCTTGGTCACCAGCAGAGAACAGCTGTGGTCAGCTGATTTCCAGTGAATAGTTCTTTCAACATGTGCTTTGCCTCTCTGCATTACCATTCTACACCACCAAGACAGCCAAGTGATGGGGGTAAAAGTAATGTCATTTGAAAGCCCGGAAAAATCTAATTTTCTATTCCCTATTTATCAAGATTAAACCCCGAAATGGTATGGCACAAACAATCTGAAGAAGGAGCAGGGAAAAGCATATTAAGACCAAACAGTCAAAATGAAAGCTACCTTCTGGCCTCATTATTCTGGCACAAAAGAAAAAGATAGGATTTTCTTGGGCTGTCATGTATTGCTGTTTAATTAGATATGCCACATATTATGAAGCTATCTTTCCATACCATGAAAAACACCCAACACTAAACACCTATTGTCATAACTGGGACTCACCTCACAACTGGATTAAAAAAAAATAAAAATAAGTGTCTAATCTGAAAATCAATTTAAATAGAGTGACTCTTTTTGATTTCACAGCATGCCAAAGCTTGCAGTGGCTAAAAAGTATTATAGTTTCCTAGTTTATGAATTATG
The DNA here is from genome assembly GCA_013400275.1 of Rhadina sibilatrix. NCBI lineage: Eukaryota > Metazoa > Chordata > Aves > Passeriformes > Phylloscopidae > Rhadina > Rhadina sibilatrix. Next base: position 34,968 of record VWYO01013206.1, on the reverse strand, counting down.
GTTTGGGACTTGCCTTTCTTCTTCTCTCCTTATACATCTGAGGGAAGTTCAATGTTTCCCTATCTGTGTGTTTTGTCAGGTGTGAAAAAATAAAATCCCAGTTAACTTCCATCTCTTAAAACCTTGTTAGAATAAGGTTTGGCATTCAGGACAAGGAAATATATGTGTGATTTTTCCTACTTGCCTAGAATTTTTTCCATCAGTGTGAAAAGTCATTTCAGTTATATCTATCCCATACTCGTGTTTACAATTCTGTGTGTCTCAGTAGTCTGTTAAAGCTTGCACATTTAGAATAAAGTGAAGACTCATATGAGGATGCAAAAAACCAAACAAACCAAACCCTAGTGATTGTTTAAATTAAAAATTCCAGATAATGCTCGAGCCTGATGGTGACATTTAAAGCCCCACATCAGTCTCTGGACAGAAAGCTTTCCTAGAAGAGCAGGGAGAAGACCAAGGAGCAGCACAAGTGCAGCAACAAGAGGCTGATGTCATTGTCTTCATCAGCAGGGAAGAAGGCTCAGCTTGGGTGTTACAACTCAGATTTATAAAGCTTTAGTGAGTTCTTTCCCATTGTGCACAAGTGAGATCATGCCCTACCCTGACACTCCTATAAGGAGCTCCCACTGTGTGGTGTGTGAGCACAAACCCCAAGGCTACCCAGCCCTAAGCACAGAAATTAACTTCTCTTCTGCCATGCTGTAATGGTGAGAGAGAATCTGCTAATTGCCTGGCCATGAGAGCACCAAAAGACAGCAAATTCTTCTTGGATCGTGTGCCTCTCTAGTGGGCAGCTCTGTAAAATCAATGCACAGTTCCATTTTTTTCTGGATATAAGATTTGACCCCCTGAAATATAATAATTAATAATTAATTAATTATTATAAAAGAATAATTAATAGGATATTAATTAGATAATTAATAGGCAAGCTGTTTGAAATAAACATATCGTAAATAAAAAATAAAAATATGTACATTTTTATGTATACACACATTTTTTTATACATCTCTATGTGCAGGTGTTTGATGCAGTTATATATTATCCAGCTAGCCAAAAGACTTGGGGAAAACTCTTTTTGAAGACACACTGAAATAAAAAACTAACATATGAAATATGGAATGTTACCACATGGCTGAAGATGTGTTTAAGCTACCACAGAGCATTAAAGCAAAGTAAATCTTTCTTACTTCAATATTCACCTGTCTGAGGGGAAATTATAGGGTTTATTTTACTTCCTTTATTTTTACTTTCAGTTTTCTCCACACAGCTATTGAACCAGAGTGTTAATAGTGAAATCTGCATGTCAGAGACCTTGATAAATTGAGAATAATTATTAAAAAATAAACCAGACATAGTTAAATCTCAAGATGGTATGGTGTAAAATAAAGCACTGTTGTACCTGCAATGATGTCATCCATTTGCTCCAAAGCTGCTTCCAGCATATGACTGGCATCAGAAGCCATCATCTGGGATTTCTTCAGATCTTTACTCCCTCTACTGAAAAGACAGAATAAACCATATGTATTACACTAAATAGCCTGATGGCAAAACACATTTCACTGCCACATTGTATATTAGGCTAGGCAAACAAAACCCATGCTACAGCTTAGTCATGCAGCCTAGTGATACAAAAATACAGCCTAATAATAAGAAAACCAACAAAACTCTTCCTATTCTTGATAGATGACTTGGGACTTCTGATTTTCTTTTTTAAGAGTTTTTACAAAAACTATCAAATGCAAATTAAAAAAAAAACCCAAAGAATTTCAAATACCGGAAGCCTGAGATTCTCCTGTTCCTCATGCTTAACAATAGTTTCCTAGATTCAAAGTTCAGTGCATTTCAATCTTTTGCTCTGTGGGGAAAAAAAGAGGATTGGCTAAGGTTCAATGAAGGAATGAAGACATGGGGCAAAGCACGTCTAGCCTATAAGCAGAAATCTGCAGGAGCTCCACTTTTTGATTTTTGCCTTAAGAGCAAAGAAAATTCTGAAACAGTTTTTACTCCTCCTGTCTATATCCCTATTCAATCTTTCCACCACCTCTTTCATGACACCGAAAATCCAATCCTTTCTCTTCAGATAACCAAAACATCCCAGGTATGAGCTCTCTGAAGTTACTGCTGCCACTTTAAAACAGGATTAAATACATTCACGTTACCACCTGACATTAGGGACAACAAAAACAAAGAAAAATCTTCCAGAACGAGCCTCTGCTGGTGAGCTGGTGTTGCTGGACTCTTAAGTCGAGCAGCGGGCGCTGCTGCCAGCACAGATGACATTTCAAAGGGGAGAAGAATTTATGCAGCCCATTTCACTGCCAGTGAAAAACCCCCTCTGGAATAAGGCCCTTTTGCACCATCGCTTCATCGCTGAAGCACGAGAGCAGTGCCCACACGGCGAGGAAACAGGGATGGCTCCTGTGCCTGGGATTCACAGGGCTCTGACACACAGCTCAGAGCACTCACACAGCCCACAAAGGGTCACAGCACTTTGATTGCTCTTCCATGAAGGCTGCAATTCAGCCTCTTGGCATTCAGGCTTTTTTTGGTTTTTGTTTTTTACAGCGAGTTGTAAGAGCTGTGCTTTTCAAATGGTTCAGTTTTAACAGCTATCACAAAAGACACCTGTCTGGCAATGGACAGAGATATCCTTCAAATAACTCAGGCTGTGGATAAGTGTAAAGGCAACGGGTCTGTGTTTTATTGTATTCCAATGCTACTGAAATGCCACTAATACATCTATCATGGGGTTACTTGTGCTAAGAATTCAAGTAGTTTGAACTGAAATAAATATTACAGTGAAAGTCTGTACCATCAAACCAAAATTATTTTCTTCTCTTGAAAACTAAGAATCCTTAGACATGATGGGCTTTTCTCCATGGTGCTGGCGAAACACACACAAATAAAGCTCATTTATTAAAGCCTCTGTGTTACCAGCATCCTGTGTTGATTCCAGTTAATGTAGATAATCCCAGGATCTGGAGTGACCAACGCAGCAATGAGTCAGAAAGTGCAACATTCTAATTTGAACTCTGCCATTTACAGCTTGTCACAGTGGGTAAGCCACAATTTAACTTCAGATCACATTGATCTGAAGAGCAATGTGAGAATGCCTCATCTTTAGTGCCACTCGAGGCTAAGATTAATGTAAATGAATGGGTGGTTTTGGTCCCTCGGTTTTTGTCAAAATAATCTTTTAACTACGAGCAAAGCTAAATTTAACCAAAGTAAGTGTCACCCAAGTATTTCCTTTAATGGCACTGGAAATGAATTGTGTTGAGAAGAATCTGGAGAGTCATTAAGTCAGCTGATACAAAGTTAAAATTGCTTCCTTTCACACATGAACTTTCCAGACACTCCCCCTGATCCTGCTGCTTCCATTTGTTGGTTTTTGGAAGACTTCCATCTTCTGTTGCCACATCACAGGCCAGCAAAGACCTCTCAGCTTCAATGATCCTCCCTCCTCTTGCAGTATTTCCTCCAGTTCAAAGCAGCCATACCACGGGGAATAATCACCTCAGTGACAGGAAATCCACCTACAGCAAACAGGTGCCAGAGGGGTACCAAGGCCTCCTGGTGCCACCAGCCACTCCCTCAGGAATGCATGGCCAGCAGCTGTGCTGGGAAATCACGGCAGCAGATTTCTGGCTCAGAGTTAAAAGGCAGAAAAAGAGTGAAAAAACCCCGCTAAATACAGCATAGAGTTTGTATTTCTAGGTTGCACTCCATGCTGTTATTTGTGATGAAAGCTACTGCAGCACGTGGCTGTTGGAACAAGAAATGCAGGACTACATTTCTTGTTAACATCTGATAACAACTTTTCATCATTTGTAGCGCCAAAGGGACAGAAAGCACTGACACACAGACTACAAACTTGAAAATTCACTGATGGAAAAACCTCCCATCAAAGCCTTGGTAAAGCCAAGAAAGTTTTGCTGACAAACTCCACCTGAAATACATCTTTACCTCCTCCCCTTGACTCCACAGTCAGCCTACTTTCTCAACCTGTACCCACACTGTATTTGCTGCTTAACTGCACTAAGCTATAGCAAAACCTGCTGATCAAACAACGATTTATTAATAAAAACAATGTTCTTTGCTCTGGAGAGATAATGTAATATTACTTGCTTGACATCTTTTTCTAGACAGACCTGTTGCGTGTGCTCCAGGCAAGTCTCACTTTCCCAGACACTCCCTTCTTACATTTTGGCTGTTCTAAGCAGTGTTATGAAAAGAGCTTGTTGTTAGATCTCCTGGGCTTTTAGCTACCATTTCTGATCTAATTCTATAGAAATATCTTCAACTGTGGATTCTTTTTGCAATATCATTAAATAACAAGACACTTGTAACAGTCCCTCAAACAAGATCCATCTATTTGCTGGTATTTTAATGACAAATCTTTTTTACAGTTTTCATTCCTGAATGACATCAACATGCAGAACACCATGAGTTATTTACTTATATACATATATACATATATCCTAAAAAAACCAAGTTTTTTCAGCTTTGCTAAAGACTGAACAAAAGCTGCCTCTCACATTACAGTACAAGCATCAATATTAGCACAGTCTAACCTTCAGGATTTATTAAAATAATACATAAGTCAGCAAAATAAAAGAACCAGGCTACTCACCTTTTCAGGTCTCTAAGAGGAAAAGAATTTACTTTTTTGCCTGATCAGTAAAAGTTCCTTGCTATTAATAGCCAAAGTTTTACTGTTAAGCAGACATAAGTATAAATTATTATCATCCCTTCTAAGCCACACGCTCATACTAATTTAGAGCTCAGCCCACAGAGATATTGCAACCCTGTTTGTTATAATTGCCTAAGTAATGAGATCTTCCAGGAAGTGCAGACAGAGAAAACTGGTCTGAATTCCTGAAATTTATTTTGCTAAGCTAGTTTTACACTCTAAATCCTAATCTGAGATTTGCATTTCAAATAAAATGAAAAATCTTTGGTAGAACTATGGTGCTCAGAGCCAATATCCCTTGCAAATTTCTTAACCTACATTCTCTATGTAAAAACTACAACTTACTGTGTCCAAAAGGAACATAATATTTAATAGACGTGTTCACTATGAGCAAGATGTTCTTCAGAATTATGAAAAGCCTTAATTAAATTTGAATCTTTCATGGTTGGCTTGAACCAGCGACTACGCAGAGATAAGAACATGAACAATATGAATTTAGGCAACTCAGATGTTTTCCCAAGGCTGCTCATAATAATGAGGTTACCAACTTTATCACTTACAAGGGGTGTGGTTTTTGACACAAACTCCAGAAATCCAGATCTTGTCTGTGGCTTAGGAGTTGAGTTCCTCTTATGTTTTAGCAGACACATGTAATAATTAACTACCACCACCTTTTTTACCTAGGATGAATAAATACATGTTTGTAAACTGTTTAAACACTCAGGTTTGAGTATTACATTGCTTTGTACTTAATGGCATAATGAAATATCAAGAGCCTTGGATAAGCCTCAGAAGTCCTCCAAGCTTTCCTTCAGCTGCAAGATGACTCCTGCCCTGGAATGCAGAAATGTGCCCAACTTCCACCCTCTCTCTTTCCCACCTTTCTTTTCCCCCAGCCACACTCTGTAGCATCCAGACAGGAGCACAGCCACTGACTCATCCCTCCAGCTCATGGCACCAGCACTTACCAAAGTTATAAATTCACATTTGGCTCCTGGCCTTTTAGAACCTGCTGTAACTCTCTAATTAAGATAACCCCTAGGCCTAACCAGCAATCCAGGGAACAGAATAATTTCTGATGGTCACTGCAATGACTGCCTAAGGAACGCTGCTTATGCAGGATCCTCCAGGGCTACCCAGCCAGAAATCCTATTTATTTGACAGCTGAGAGAGCTGGGGTTGCTCAGCCTGGGGCAGAGAAGGCTTCAGGGAGGCGTTGCTGCAGTTTTCCAGTGCCTAAAGGGGTTACAAGAGAGCTGGAGAGGCACTTTTCACAAGGGCAGTAGAGACAGAAGAAGGGGTAAGAGCCTTAAGCTGAAGGAAGGTAGGTTCCCATTCAATATCAGGAAGGAATTGTTCCCTGTGATGTTGGGGAGGCCCTGGCACAGGTTGCCCAGAGAAGCTGTGGCTGCCCCATCCCTGGAAGTGTCCAAAGCCAGGCTGAACAGGGCTCTGAGCAGCCTGGGATAGTGGGAGGCATCCCTGCCCATGGCAGGAGGGGTGGAACCAGATGACTTCTGTGGTCCTTTCCAACCCAAACCATTCTGTGGTTCTAGCTTAAGTTTCATTTATTTCCTAATACAGACAGCACTTGCTCTCTTCCCCCTTCATATGCCTCACTGGAATAGGCAGAAAGGTAAAAAAACCTCTTCTTTCATTGATTACCCATTTTGTAATAAATAAAATCAGACCCTATTACAGAGGGGTTTTAAGAATAACTAGAATAGGAATGAAAAAATCAAGTTTATTTTCAGGTGGGAAGTATAAAGTACCCACACAAAGGCAGAATGAGCAGCTCTAAAGAGAAATACAGACTAGCCAAAGCTGAACACAGACCTGATAGCAAATCACTTTCAGATAGGTGGCAGAACTGCTGAAGTCTCTACTGAAAGTGTTTTGCTGGGAGTCCTGATATGAGGGGATATCCTTAAGTGAAGCACAGTACCTTGGCACTGTAAACCCACCATATTTGTGTGTTACTGCTGCAAGTCAGAGCAGAAAGCACTGATGCTTTTAAACATAATATGCTAAATAATCTGATTTAAAATACGAAGGGAACAGAACATACTTAAACTTACTGCATTATGAAGTGGCAAATTCAAAGACAAACGTCTCTTTTCAAAAATAAACCCATTAAGTTTTTTAATCCAAGTCTGAATTTCAGTTTTGGAGGGGGTGAACAGAAGGTGAAGGAAAAAAGAAAGCCCCCTTTAAAAAATGCTAGATCTGACTGATACTTGATGCTTTAAAACACTTATTGCCTCATAGCAACTTCTCCACGGGCCTGATGGATATTGAGTTACAGTTCCTACTGGTACCATAACCAAATTTCCTGACTCATGTTTGCACAAAGTCTCATCCTTACATATAAAAGCTGACGCTGACAGAATGGCATGTGCAAAGTGAGCTCTCTCCAGCTCCTTTCTCTAACACTTCCAGCAAGTGCAGGAAGCCCTTCATTCCTCAATGTTGCTTTCAACTTTGTCCATAAAAGCTTTAAAAAGCCCTTCACCATTTCATTTCATATTGTTATAAGATATATGAAGTTTTCTGAGTTACACACAGCATAAGGAAGAATATTATAGCTTCTGACTTTGCAAATATTTAAACCAAAATTACATTGTTACTGTATGAAGTCCAAGATGTCTAATTATTTTAGTTCGCTTCTCTGTCATCTAACTAGTTCCAGCTGCTAACTAGTCAAAAACTAAAAAATAAAAAAGGCAACACATTGAATAAATAGTTTGGATATAAACTTCAGCTGAACAAAACACTACCTGATAAAATACACAAGAGGAAAATTTCTGAACCAACATGTGAACATTTCTGCCCTTAAAATAAACACATACGAAAGTCAGATTTGGTATTGCAGTTCACATCTAGTTCAGAGAGTTTTACAGCTAAGAAAAGTTAGATCCTCAAAATCTCAACATTTAAAATAAACTCTGGGGTTTTTTTTATTTTCCTTCCAATCTCACTGGCCTCAAGGTCAGAGCTCCGAATTTTCGTCCATGAAGGTCAACATCTCAATGAGATCTTTGAAGTTACTTAAATCCAGCTCCAATGCCTGGGAAACTGCACAGACCACACCTTCCCCCACCCTCAAGTCATGAAAGTAAATTCATGCTCTGGTAAATTGAAAGGTGAGGAGTTGTAGCAAAAGTAAACACAGAATTCATGCACAAATTAATTCTGCCCTAGCGTAAAGCAGAGGACAAACCCTTGACAGAAATGGAGAGAGATTAGGTAGATATGATAAGCCAAATTTCAAAGCTAGCCTCTGTAAAACTCCTAAAAAAATCTAGGCAAACTAAACAGTGCTAACATGGGGCCAGAAGATCTTCTGTCTCAAAGAAAAGCATGGAGGTCCCATTTTCAAATCTCTGTTTCTTCAGTTCCTTGATGTACCAGGAGGGTCACTGTAAAAATCAGCTGCCTCGCCAACAAAGAGCAAACACTCCTCAGACTGCACAGAGCCCACACAGCCCTTGGAATGCTGTGGGAATCATTCAAGGCACAGGGTATTCCCTGACTATTAGAGAAATGCTGCAAAAGAATCACAGGTGAAGGTGTGACCGTCTCAATGCAGAGTAAAAACCATGAATCTTGACAGAAGCTCACTTTGGAGGTTGAGAAGAGTGGAGAGCACTAAATGCTCCCCAACATGGGCAGGCACTGGAATGCTGGTGAGGGCCAGTGAAGGAATTGGCAGCAGTGGATGCTGAGGTACCCGAGATGTGTTTTTCTGCAGCAGAACCTCAGAACAAAGGGCAGGGTTGATTGTTGGAGTCCAGGGTATTCCTCTGGAAACCCTGGACAAACAGAGACCTGTACAGGGGGGTTTAAAACCTGTACAGGGGGGTCTGAGAAATGTACAGGGGGGTTGTAGACNTGTGATAAGATAAAATAAACAAGAAGAACAGCCTTGAAAAAGAACATCTAAAGGCTCCTCGTCATTTCTGCGGGCGGCTCGGGGCTTCCTGAGGGCAAAGGGTGAAGCCCACCCTGACCTCGGGGGAGCAGAGAGCCCGAGAGTTGATGACCTAGAAAAGGGATTTCCTGCAATCCAAAGAGACACTTCTCATCCACAAGATAGCCAAGGTAAAAAAAAAAAAAAAAAAAAAAAAAAAAAAAAAAAAAAAAAAAAAAAAAACCACCAACAAAACTGAGGTCTGGGCTTAGACTGCACAGAGAAACAGCTCAACATAGACGCAAAAATTAGAAAAATATTTCTGATGACTATTTATTATTACAAAACTATCTGCTCTTGGGTCACTCTCATAATAAAGCTCTGTCCTGAATTTCCCTCAGCTTTACAAATGTGACATGAAGGCTCTTGTGAGGTCTAAACTCAGCTTTAGACGTAAAGGCTAAAAATGTATACTAAAAAGTCAACTTTTTGACTTTGCAAAATTCATTTTTACATGAGTATTTATCTTCCTTTGAAACATTCTGTGCAGCAATTTATAAATAACAGGAAACATCACTGGGCTGGTTTGATATTACCCAACCTGCATCTGTGGATACAAATATGCTGAACTCATACTAACAGGAACTGACATTATCAAGCACTTCTGTATAAATTGAAGCTTCAGTAGCTATTTTGAGGAAAGTGTCTGTGGGAAACAAAGAAAAGAAAAACATACTTCTGCTAGAAACAGCAAATTCAACAAAATTGAATCCACTTGGATTAAAAGCACTAAACTGGGAACAGCAAATGGATCACTATGCAAAGCACCATATCCCACATGACTCAGCACATCAACAAAAATATAAATTTTAACAGCTGTGCCAGTTTAAAGCCTGTGCTTATAAACAAAACCTTCCTATACGGATTGCTGCCTGAAGATTATTGAAAATATCTTTGGGGAAAAAGCCATCTTCAAGTTTTTCCTCTTTCTCTGCCTCAAGGATAGGTTAAAACTATTGTCCCCAAGTCAGTTATTTCACCTGGTGTGCAAAAGACCAACCCCACACACAGAGCAGAGTTGCACCAGTTGCCGAGTTGGCTTTGTTACTTTCTTCCTTATCTTGGGAATTCTGCCCAAAGTCCCTATGGCCTGTAAATTCTGCATTCTTTGTGCCCACTCTCAGTGGTACATCCTTCTCCTCAAGCTTTGTTAAGCTCCCCCTAAGTCTGAAATCATTGATCATGTCCAGCCTTGATCTTTAACAAGACAATTCTATGGACAGGTAACTCATCATTCCAACACTATAACCAAGAGGCAAAAATTCTTCACAGCAAGTAAAACCTTGCTTTAAAATGACATATTTTGTTGGGTTTGCTCCTCCATTATCCAGAATGTGGGACATGTGCTCCCTGCAGAACTGGCCAACACTAAGAATGTATCTGTATCAAACCCTGTGCCACAGCTGAATTTTAAATCCCAGTCTCCTACCATAATTGCTTTCCATAGGTAATGGAGCAACACAGTTTCCTAACTTGGAAAAAAAAGGCATTATACAGATAGACAATGCTGCAGGACAGAAGAGTAACTGGACATCCAAGAGTAAAGCATAATACTTTTAAGATTCACAGAGGTGAGAGAAATACATAACATCCCCCAGCTGAAGAAACATTATTACAGGTGGCAAGAAGAATGCAACACTCTTTATTCTGGTTTTTCCAACGAATCCTAGAAGAGAAGTGAATACCAAGATGCCTACAGACAAATTAGGCATGCACTGAAATCAGAAGCTGACTTTAGAAGGAACAGAGAGCAGCCCACAGTGAATGTGTGACAAAATATACAGGCCTCCTCAATGACCTGTTTGATGGAGGAGCTGTATTTGCTCACAGAAACACATATTTACTTAGGGAAGGCTCTTAAGGGATTCACCTCCCTGAAAACCCAGTCAAGTGCTCAGCTCTTGTATTTCCCACTCATCTGTGTGCACTGGTACTGGTTTGGCTCTATCGCCACAAGTAAAACAAGTTAAGTAATAATAAGATAATTTTTTTAAAAAATAGTAACTGTATATCCAATTTTGAATATCTGGGGGAAACATTCTATAGGCTTAAAAAGAGTTCTGAAGTGCTCACTGTGCTGCTCCCACAAAGTGGATACTCCTATGGCACAGGGTTCAAAAGAGATCCTGAAATTCCCCTGTAATATATTGCACCTTTTATTACCAACTATGAGAGGTGTTTTCAGATTCTTACCATCCACAGGGCCCATCATGCAGTGTCTGCCAAGCATTTCAAGGCATTTATTCTAAGTTCTATACAAGTGGAAAATGACAACGTTTCCATGTCAAATCATCTTTTCAAGGGTAAGTCAAATTAATGTAAATTTCTCCTTATGCATTATATGAAGGACTAAGAAAGAGATAAGAAAAAGCAAAGCCTCAGTTCCATGCATCAGGGTGCCTTTTTGAATTTGCAGAACTCTGAAAGGATGTGACATTTCCAGACAGAGACTGATTGCTCAGTAAAACTGACGAGCCTTATGAACTTAGGAGTCTCTAAAGTTTCCATGTTTCCACATTTGGTCATTTTCCTCACAGGTTTGCTAAGACACCCGATTCAGAAAGCTTTTGGAAGTTTGCAAATCAACTGAATGCAAGAGCTGAATCTAGGAACAGACCTATTCATAAACTCAGTGCTCTTCTGGGGTTTTATAAACATATTTACAGCTGAAGCTCAGGATGCTGTCAGCATAATCCATCACTGATGTATATTTAAAGGATACCTTTTGTTCTCTGAATTCCCATTACTTTTAGGGCACGAAAAATCCACAAGTTAAACCATTATAATGAACATAGACAGGATTTCTCTAGATTCCTTTCCAGACAAGTATTTTGAGAAGTATTTAACTACTTGAGCATGAACAATGACAGAAAAGGACTTGCCAAAAAAAAAAAAAAAAAAAAAATCTGTAGCTAAAATTCTACTGCACGTTACTTCCAGTCCCAAGAAGAACTCTTTCATATGGTTGAAATAAATAGAAAAACTGCAGATGCTAGAGCATAACTGTAGCCAAAACAATATGTTGTCATAAATTTAGTCGAATTTTACTGCCTCTGAAATAAATGCATTAGACACTTTTGCACTGGCATAGCAGAAAAATGAAAAAGAATTCTTACATGACTTTAGAGGGCCTGAATGTCATCATAGCAAGGCCAGAAGTCATAAAATGCACTGTCATAACCAGGAGTGTTACCTGGGGGCATGCTGATTGTCAGGCTTTTACACATCCTGTCCTGCTCCAGAGTATTACATGTTCAGACCCAGAGCAGCTTTTTCGAACTATCTGAAAGTCCTACTACTCATATTTGGTCTGTGAATACACCTAGGGAAATTTCCTGAGGTAATAACTTAATCCTGTATTTTAATGCTTGATAACAATGCCTTTATTTGACCTGTTTATTAATACAGCCACAAAATGAAATTATTTCAGGCTAATGGACTTGCAAAGTCCTTTAATCCCTAACAGCTACCAGCTGATTTGCCTGCATGAAAAGTTTCTCAGAAGTTTCTTGCATTTGGGGCCACTTGCATCAAAATCAAAATAAAATACAGACATAAGACTGAAGTATTGAAACGACCATCTGTTGGATAACTTTATCTTTTCTTCTATTTCAGGAGAGAAAAGGGAATCAGAATTCACTATCAGTGTCTTCAGTTTATTTAATTTTCCAGAAAATAGATCAAAGTCTGCTTCCATATCAGTAATTGTGGCATCTTTGTACTCTTCTATTAAATTTGCAAGGAAAATTTGATTTGCTATTATATAAGAGAGATTTAGTCCCCTTTGCTCCAGTTGTTTTCAAACCTCCAAGTAGAAATATTCAAGACAGTTTCATTAATTCCAAAATAATATGGATCCTGTCTGTTCCTAATTGAAAAGAATACTCTTGTCATATTGGCAAACACTACAATACAGTTCTGTCATGAAGAAATTTTTCCTCTATTAGTGTTTATTGATAAGGGGTAGTTTTGCTTCAAGACTGTGCTGTAAACGTGTAACAGTTCTGTTTACTCATTACTTAAGAAAAGCAATGATATTTATGAACATTCTGCCTGGCATGCCACTTTTATTATTCTCTACTAATTTGGAAGCTCTTCCTCTAAGTACCCAAATCTGGGTTTCCAAAGGAAGAGAACAGCTGCTACTCCCATTTGCAATTAGTCCTGGATAATCAGAAGGTTTGATTAAATAAAAACGACAAATGGCTGGTGAACCCCAGCTAAATTTCAGAGTACGAATTCCTTTCATAACAAACCATTAAGCAAAAAAGCAGTTTTCTAAAATCTGCCTTTTGCCAGTTAAATGAGAACTGGCTGCACTTCACAATCTGCAGAGGAAACTGAAGATGCTAACAAGTTTCCTAATTAAAATGGAGAAGGAAATCGAGGCCAAACAGATTTGGACCACAGGTCTTTAGAAATAGTTTTCTAATCCTTAGCCTGATTTACAATTATTATGAAATGTTGCACGCTCTGGGCATAGTATGGGTGAGTAACTATTGAGGGTTATTCAGTATTTTTCACAACAGAGCAGCACTGTGCTCTGCAAAGCACGCCAGAACAGACGTTCCTCTTGCACCAAAGCTTGTTAGAACAACTTTCCTTTCTCTTAGTGACAAAAGTTCTGATATGTTTTTCTCTATATATAAAGTTGGCCAGAGCAGACTGAAAAATCATACTTGACAGATTCAGGTAAAACTTCTACTTTGCATGCATTCAGTTTCCTAAATTGAAGAATGTTTTAATTCAAGAAATATTTAACTAATCATTTACAATGCCTGTGACTGAAATTTTCAGGTTTAATATAATCTGTACTAGCACTAAAATATTTTGTACATAAACTTTTGTTTACTGTTTACTTTTATTTTATTTACAGAAGATTGCTTCACAAAAAGAAAATATTGACTTCACTAATTTTGCTTTTTCCTCTCTTCAGATGTAATAAACACACTCTTAAAGAGAATAACCTACTTTCATAGGTGGTTTGTGCTTGTTTCCTGCCTATCCACAGAAAACAGGTTATCTCCCCAAGGTCTCTGTTAGAGATTTTTAATTTTTTTTTGTCTGGAGTGAAACATCAGAATTCTTCTGTTTGGGAGCTGACTGGATTATGTTCATTAGTTTATGATCACCCCAGATCTTACTGCAAGGCCATTAGAATAAGATGTTCTGATTATGCTTTATTAAAGCAGATACTACCATCTGCACTGTAGAGGAATAAAAATATGATTCACTACATTCAAGAGACACTTGGCAAGTATCCTCCCCTGTCCAAACAAGATTTCCAAAATAAAGTTTGGGTCGGAAATAGTGCAAATTGGAAATAATTTTTTTTTTTTTTTTTTTTTGTATGAACAGTACACACAGAAGAAAGGAAGCACCCCAGCTAAGTCACCTCTGAATGCAGAGACCAACCAAACTTGTTCTCAGGAGAGGATAAGGTAAAACAGGAGTTCCCATACTGTAAGTGCTGGAAATTCAGATTAGAATGCAACAGCTTAGATTTATCTTCACTAATTGTTTTAACTGGCACACAATCTGTTGATCTTAAAGAGTATGAAGACCTAAGCAGCAAGTGAATCATTCTCTAAGAATATTTATACACTTCATGTTGCTTAATGAAAACAACACTCCCAGTCAGCATTGGTTATCCAAGACCTGTAACAGAGGCATCCTTTGGACCTGTCCTCTTCTTGACTTTGAGCATTCAGCCTGATTTCATCCCTCCAAACTAATGCAAGGTTTTATTGAAGGAGAATCAGCTGATCTGTTTCCTCCAAATTCACATCTGCTTCAGGAAACCACCATCAATTCACCACCATTTCCCTGGGTGATATGCCAAAGGCTTCCCATGCAACTACCAGTTCATACTTGCAACTTTTTTGGAAATCAAATCCATTATTTACCATTCCTTGAATGACACATACTATCTGCTCACATCAGCTTTCTTATCTTTACCCTCTATAAAGTGCTCTATTTTAACCTGTATTCAATCCTCAACTTTTATCCTCAGTTACTTCAGATTTAACCCGGAAAATTCGACTAAACAGAGAAACGCTGAATATATTTTACATATCACATCCACAGAGTTGAGAAAACCACTAATGGTTCCCCATGTTTGTCGATGATCTGACAGAGAAATAGTGCCCTGTCTTAGGCATTTGAAAATACTAAACCTTCCCTTTTGATCAGTATGAAAAGATATAGCTCTTTACCCCCAGCAGGTTTCAGTCACAGGTTTTGCAGAAATACTAGTCAACCACACAACAGTCATAAAATCTTGCTTTACAGGTTATCAAATTTGAGTTTAACATCCAGGTTGTGCTTAAAGTCCTCTAAACCACTACACAGGAACTTGGCAGATGCACAATATAAACACAAATTGACCTAGACTGGCAACAGTGCCATCAGGATTTACTTTTTACATTCGTTTCAGAAAGAAATTATCCTTGTAATTTAACTGCTTTGTTCTCTTCATCAATGAATTGCCAGATAAGAGAAAAGTGCTATTGAGAAATGGTTTAATAGCAAATAAACACGTGAAGATGGAAACAAAAGAGGTAACTGTAACGTTACAAGGCCAGAGAGACTTGAAATAAAAACATCACACTAAAACATATAGGCAGAGGCATCAGCTACAAGGGGGAAAAAAAGCACCTTTTTTGTTGCTTAATGTGCATCTATGTAAAAGAAGAACTAAAATGTTGTAAAGGTGTGACAGGAAGAAATTCAACCTGCCACAGGTTACCAAAGCCATCACCTCAGAGCTGGTGCTTACACAAAGTTAAAGAACAGACTGAGCAAAGGTGAGGCTCTGTTTCTTCAGCCTCAAAGCAACAGGTGAGTTGGCAGCACTGAACAGACAAAAGCAAGCTGGGGAAAATTTAAAGAACTTTATTTAATGCTCCAGATTTCCAACTCTCAGGGCATTGACTGGAGCAAAGTTATTTCATACACATCTACAGAACTCTGGTAACTGATTGTCCCTCCAGGGTCATCCACTGCTGCTCAACCCTCTTCAGTAACTCAGGAGATTTTCAAGGTTATACCTAAAGAGGTTGAAGGGATCTCTGGGGATGAGATGGCAAACAAGAATGATCAACATCTCTAGAGACTGGAATGATAAAAATTCACTGATAGAAAAGTGACTTCTGACTGTCCTAATCTACTGCCCTAAACAATGTCATCTTCTGCTGCAGTGCTATTTCCACATCGTTGGGTATTTCTGGAAAACACAGAAAAGCCTTTCTTTGTACAGCATGTTCAGTGGCTTTGCACCTAGACTGAATGATCATTATCATAAAACACAAATCCTTATTCATCATCCTCTGCTTTGATAAACTAAATCATCACATTACAGACTTATAAAGCAAGCAGAAGGTTTCATCCTATTGCTGTAAATGTCTTTTCTAGGGCAGGGAGCAGGAGGAAGGTGAATTTTTTTGCTAATAAGCAGAGCCCTATTGAGGCCCTGCTTTACCTGTGTGAGCACAGTCCTTTGCTAATCTTACCAGATCAAGGCTGCCTGAGCTCAAACAAATCCTTAGCTGTAGGGAAAACAGAGTTTCTGGTCTGCCTCTGAGCAGCCTAATAACAGTGAAAGCAGTGTCTGGGGACGAGTGCCTTGTAGGGTTTTGTGGGAGTTTGTTTGTTTTGAGGAGAGAGACCAGAAAGAGGCAAACAGGAAACAAGTTAGGTAAATGAGGGCTGGAAGCAGAGCTGCACATGGAATAACAGAGGTGGCTCACTGTCTCTTTCATTTTCTCATCTTCTGCATGCACAGGACATTGTCCCTCTGCCTTTCCTGCCTTTTTGCTGACACTACCAGCATACTGAGGGAAGGTGATTATTGAGGTCTCCTCTCTACTCTTGTCCATCTGTTCTCTTCCCATCCTCCATTCAAACACTCCCTGCCACATGGAGTCACATTTTGCTGCCTCAGAGCTTGCATGCTCTGTCTGGAGAAACCCCAAATCAGTGTAACAAGCATGAGAGGAAAATGGGAGAATGGATTCAAGAGCCCCCAAAGCACTCCTGTGCCTACACCAAAACATTCTCCCTTTGTCTACACACACCTCCACCCACCCTGATGGTACCACGTGAAGAAAAATCAAGTGAGATCAGATACAGGATGAGTGAGGGGAAGATAGCTCTTATTATCTCTTCTTTACCTATTCCTTCCCTATGTCCTTCCTGTTTTCCCTGCTTATCCTCATGTGGATGGGGCTGCTGGAGTGAAATCAGGATGGTAGCAGCAGTGCCCTCTGCCACCATCCCTCTAATTCCTCTGCTTCCTGGGATGGGAGATGACAGCAGCCAGGGAACCTGCAATCAGGGAACAATGCTCCCAGCCCAATTCCTACCCAGTTCCAGTCACATAGATCAGTTTCTGACCCCTCCCTTTAATTTGGGCTTTCCACAGGGCAGAGTCCCAGATGTGTGACAGATAAGCTGCTGTATATTTTATCAGGACGCTTGATTACTACCTAGCTTAGATAAATAAAGCATTTAAATTTTCAAAAGTGATGCTAACATCAGTTCAAAAGAGTTACAGACAAGTCATGTGTCTCTACAACAGAAAATATCCTTCAGCAGTCAGTGGTGAGACCAGTCTTGAGTTACCCCTCAGCTTAAATCTTGTTACTGAGGACTTGAAATTATTGTATATATTATAGATTTTATTATTATTTTTACATATCGTTTTTTCTCATATTCTGGTACCAAGCTATACCTGTCCTTAAGACAAAGCTAAGTCTCTTTTGAGTTCTCCCTCTGCTTTAACTTACACTGGGTTTCCTTCAGGTTCAAGAGGCCTTTACAATTGTTCTCAACTGGAATCATGAGCAAGTGGATGGAAACTCATATGATTTAAAAACCAACAACCCATATTTGCTTATGATTGTCCCAGTCTGACCTTTCACTTTCCTGCTATACCGAGTTCTACTCCAACTATTTCTCCATTAGCAAGATGAAGAGAAGCATAAAGATTCATTGGTTTAAAACAAGTTCATAGAGCAGATGCAAGTAAAAATCAGGAACACAGGCAAAGTCAATAAATAAACATGGAATGCTGGAATTCTCTTTTCTTTGCTCTCCCACTTGCTCTTTCCACATTTCCATACAAGTTTCAGAATGAAGTCCTTCATGCACTTGCTCACATATTCCTTTCATAAAAAAAAAACCACCAACAACATAACCCCACAAAAGTACCCCTCAGCGATTCCCCTCCTTCCACAACCTTTCAATTAAAAATCTGAAATTGCAAACGACCTTTTGGGCCGTGGAACTACCAAGTTTGGTAAACGCAAACCTTCAAAAGCACTGCCCCCGTGCACCGCCAGACCCGCAGCTGCTGACCTGCCAAACTGATCCTCAGCATCCCCTGATGCCCCATGCAAAGCTGAGTAAAGGACGACACATGAAAGAGGGTGGTTCCTTATCCTTCATGCAAATGCTCGGAGGAGATATTTTTATCACAGCAGCGAGACACCGTGAGTGCTAGCCGATGGGACTGGGGATCACTTGACATCCCCTCATGCCCTTACCTCCCTTATCTCTGTACTGCTCCAACAGCCAGCTTCATCTTCCAGCTGCTTTTTCCCGAGCACCCTTTAAACAGTGTCCTTTTCACCGCTGTGATACCCTACATACCGCGTTTTTATAGTTAATTGTCAAAGCCTGGGGAAGGGAGGTAGGGAGGGCTCCCACCTTAGAGAGCTGGGCTGCAGCTGGGTGTCATTACTGAACCCCCTGCCTTACGTCAACAAAGCGCTTTATTTACCGACCTGCCAGCCGAACTCGACTTTCGGAGCTTTGCTCGCCGCGAGAATAAATATTTACCTTACAGCGTCTATTTAAAAGCCCTGCTCCCGGCGGGATGGAGCGGCGAGAAGCAACAGGCGCTGCCGCAGCCACAGAACACCCCGGACCCGCCGAGCCCTCGCTGACTCGATCCTGATCCTCCCGCTCCTCTTCCTGATCGTGGCCGGCGGGGCCTCCACAGAGCCGGGACCGTCGGCACCGCGCTCCGCCCTGCCCGAACCGGAGGGCTCGCAGGGCAGCTTCCCACGCAGCCCTTTCCCGATCCCGATCCCGATGCCGTTCCCGATGCCAGCCCCGACCCGACCCCGGCTCGGGGCCGCCCCCGAATGACGGCGCCCGGCGCTCCGGCCCCCCCGCGCGGGCAGGTGCTCCAGGGAATTCCTGCGCTCAGGGAATTCTCTGCACAGTGTTTCCCCTCCTCGCTATTGCTGGAATCAAAACTATGTTGTTTCAAGAAGTGTTACCACGCGCTTTTTTTTTTTTTTTTTTTTGTGCGTTTTTTCTACACCCCGGGGGTTTTTTCCAGGGTAACACAGACATCGTGGTATTGACTGAGAAAAACACTTAACTACTCCGAAGATTTCAAAACCAAGTGTGTTTCTCTACTTACGGCGCTTCTTACCTACTTGAATTCTCTTAGTAAAATAACAGCATGGGTCGTTTATATTGTTATAACTATTTCATATCATCCCCTCTTGACTCCTGCTTAAAAATCAGCCTCTAATGCTCTGTTAATGACTGAAAAAAAAAAAATCTCTAGTGCGGGAAGGCTCCAAGTACACGGGCCTTAAAAAAAAAACACACTCACGAAGCGTAGCTTTTCTTCTGTCTCTAGAAATTCCAGGGCCACTCGTAGAAATACGAAAAGTGCTGCGAGTTTTGGTCATTGGGAGTTCCCTGGTCACTTGGGGGGCCTGGCTAAGCAAAAATCTGATAAAGGGTTTCTGTTGACCAAAGGGGTCACCTGTGCTGTCCTGGCACAGCTCTGAGTGCCTCTGAGGATGTCACACCGCCACGGAGCCGGCTAAACAAAAGTAGCTACTTAGCGGAAAGTGAGATAAAGAGGTTCCAGACACGTATACAATGCAATTAACACCCACTCTTGCCTCTTTGTGGAGTGGTTGTATTCCGACCACTGTCTTCCTTCTGAGATGGTTATGTCTTTCACCGAAATAGTTTAAGCATATCTAATATACACACTGCTTTAAAGTAATTTTGTTACTTCTCAGTTTTAGAATCTCTTTTTGCCTAGAATAATCTTGCAGTGTATTTGGGGTGTTAAAACTTGTTCCCTGTTACCGGCTGAGCCACTCTCTGACCTTGGGAAGAACCATACATTATTTCAAGTTTTGCTTTAAACTTATACGAAACACCAAGGCTATGAATCACATACCAGATATTCCAGATAAAGGATTGGATCTCACGTACAGAGCAGACATGCCCAAGGTGGGACAGGGAGAAAACGGGAAGTGAAGTAGAACGCCTTTGAAACATCTCCGAACACGCTAAAGAATAATTTCAACTGGCAAGGAGCCACGGGCTGAGTATTAATTTGGCTTCTGAATGTTTCTTGTCTTTTCTCTCCACTTCGAGGTACTCCTCTCAAATAGGTCATGTAGAGGAGAGGTGAAAATTACACTGGTTGATAACATTTGCACCTTTCATAATACCGATACCAAAAATTATTGGGCTGCACCGCTTGTTGAGTATTGCTAAACCACTTGGGGAAAGAGTCGGTGGAATTTAGAACAATCTGGGCAAAACTGAGTTGAAAGCAGCCCAGTTTCCTCTCCTTTCTCCCAGCTCACTGGAGGTCTAGGGCAGGTGTTTGGACAACTTTCCACACGACAGAAGCAGCAGCTGGGACCTCACTGACCCTATGATGGATGCAGGGTTGTCTCTCCTGTCCCGCTTATTCCTGAGCTGGAATTGCCAAGCCCCTGCTGCTCCACGCTGTTCTCCAGCGTTTCACTGGAGCAGCAGTGTCAGGCAGTGCCTGGGAAGGAGAGCATGGCCTTGCCCCAGTGCTGTGCAGGGGAAGGGCCCGGAATGGGGAGGCCCTGCAATTACTGCCACTCCCTTGGGAAGCGCAGGCAGGAGCTCAGGGAGGGCAAGCACAGAGAACAGCCCAGTCTGTTCGTGGCTCGTGATTTTACAGCTCTGTTTCTTGATTGTTTGGCATAATATTGCTGCACCACCAGAAAGCAGAGGGAATCTTAATTCTGGGCTCCCTTTAGCTTGTTGGTCCTGTCTATCCTGTTTAATATCACTGTAATAAGTGAGTTAATTCTGCACCTCTCTCAGCATAGTGGGTTCCAGGAGCACTCCCTCAGCTGTGCTGGCCTCTTGGCTAATTACCATTCCAGAAGTGCCCCCTTCAATGAGAGTGGTTTGTGTCTTTGCTGCAGTGGTGCAGACCCACGACTGTCACAAAGCTGGCATTGTGTTAAGTCTTTGCCTCTCTTATGTAACAATGGGGTTTATTCAGGGAGAGCAGAATCATCCTTCTCGGAAAAGACCTATGAGAAAAACAAGTTAGGAGCGCCAAAGCAGAGCACTGCTGGACATGGGTTTTACCAACCATCTCAAAAAACAGACTTATATGTGAGAACCCACAGTTTATCCTAATGAGATTTAATCACCAGGGTTTATATTTTTATGCTGTTAAAACTTACTGAGCAGACCTGACCAAGTTTCTCTTCCTCAGTGTCCCAGTCACATTATGGGTCACTTTGACAATGCTGAATTTCAGTTCAGGCCAGATTCCTGATCCTGCAAGTGTGCCTGAATGGTGCTCAGGCTGATGCATCCAGTGCTTCTTTCCTTGCGCTGCTTGCCCTGTTCCTGATTATGCAGAAAAGTGGCAAAATTCATCATAGTCCCTGAAGGGTAAGGGCCAAAACAGACTCTTAGATGAAGGCTCTAAATGGCTGTGCTCCCTGGGTAGAAACTCATGGTTCTAAGGCAGGGGGGGAAAAAAAAAAAGTCATCTTTTGATACATCACTGTGCAGTAATATTCCAAATTGCTGTTATATTTGCTAAGGTTTTCATAAAGCTGTAATTTTCCTGTTTTACAAAGGAGAGGAAATTAGTTGCAACTAAATAGTCTAAATTCACTCCCAACCACTTGGGTATTTCAGTATCAATTTGCTCAAGAATTCTCACAAGATTTCACGTCCTTCTTTATGAAATCTTTACTCCAAGACTACAGCACGGGTCAGTCACAGTATGGTTTCACTGCTTCCCCCAAATCAGAGTCCTCATAGACTGCAGGCTGTGAAACAGCAGGATTAAAACAACAAATAAACACTATGATGCAGGACCTGTGAAAGCTGCAATGCTGTGTAATCTCTTGTTTTTGAAAAGAAGTGACCCATTGAAATGCTCAGGGATTTTCTTTCACATAAATGGGGATAAATCAGCTGTAGACAGGAAATAATGTGTTGGAGAATCCTTCCCCATGGACTCCATGCAGCTAATCCATTATGTCTCACTAGAACCTGCTTTATCTTGAGCAGAGATTTTGTGGCCAGTCACGTTACCAATTTCCTCTGGCACAACCTCCTCTTACCCTTTGTAAACTTTCTTTTAAAAGTGGTTAAGGTATGCCCATGGTTTATTTTATTTGGTGGGATCAATTTCCAACACTCAAGTTGAGAGTTTGAATAAAGGTGTTTTGCCCCTACATAAAAGGAAAAATTTAGAAAATAGAATATTGAGATTTTGCAGGATAGCTACAGTTACTTGATATGGAAGTAGCTGTATTTTCCTTTTGAAAATAGTTACTTGCATAGCCATTTCCATTTTGAAAAATGAAAAAAATTTCATTTTTTTCCTCTGTCATCACTTAGCACAACACATGATATAGAGGTCTTCTTACTAGGACAGATATGATACACTTAAAAAAAAAATCCTTATGATGTAGGTAGTTTTGCCAGAGAGAGCTATACTTGTTGAGCAGTTTGGGGTTTTATTCCCAATCTTCTCTTTCTATTCCAGAAGCTTTCAATGACACATGCAACCCTTTAAAAAGCCTTTGAGGAACGTGTTGTGCCTTTTGTTCAGCATTTTTGAAAACATTTAAGCAAGCCATTATTGTGCTTGCTCGCTGTAACCGGAATTCTATCTGAGACAGGTGAAATTAGCCAAATTTAGGCGGTGCTGCTACAAGGACTTGGCGCCATCTCGCGTTCAGGCTTTAAATCACTCGCCAGTCATCCTGAGAGTTTTTGGGATGGAGCGCTCGTTCTTGGCTCCCCCAGGTGAATGCAGCCACCCCATGCTGAGGCATTGTATAAATTCCGGGGTTAGCAAATCTGTAAATCAAGAGCTGATGGAGCACAGCTGTTTATAACATCGGCATTTTGTCTCACCATCGGGCAGCTCCGGAGATACAGAATTCACACTGTGTGTGCCTGCAGGGATTTGTGTAGAGAACACAGCCCCGTATCAGCTGCTATTCCATCTCCTTCCATGAGGCGACCTTGAGTCATGGGATTTGTTTCAGCCACAGCGTTGGGGGATTTAACAAACGCCTAAATTCGTCGTAGGAAAAGAAAACATACTAGAAAGTCTTGTGAGCTACATAAAGTGTTATTAAGCTGTTTCTTGACTGAAAAGGTACCTATTGTCATATTATCACTGCAGGAAATCTCCCGGCTAGTTTTGTTGTTGTTGTTTGGTTTGGGGGTTTTTCTTAAGGTATTTCTTATTTAAAAACAAAAATACACAGAGAATCCTGTACCTTCAAACATCAGGAGAGGCCATAACAGCAGAAAAGCCCTGAATTGAGCTTACCTGCAAGCCTGGAGGCAGGGCACAAGCTGGGTGCTCTCTTTCCCTGGTGATGTCCTTGCTCACCTCTGTGTCAGGGTGGTGGTGGCTCTCACACAGCCCTTTCCCTCACAGCTGCAGCAGCTCATGCCTTTGCTTTTGGTTTCCAGGCAGACCCGGGGCAGCTCTGCCTGGTGCTCTTTGGTGCTGTGATGGAGCAAAACACCCTGTGCTGGCTCAGCTGCAGGAATGAGCTGTGTGGGGTGTGACTTGTCCCAGCTCTCAGGCAGGCAAGATTAGCCTAAACCCCTTTCATCTAACCCCGACATGAGCCAGACCAGACAAGGTCAGCTCCTGGGACTCAGCTGACACGCAGGAGCTCACTCACATGCCTGAGCTCTGCAAAGCAAGATGAAGATCTTTGGGTATGATCACAGTATCATTACATAATCATTATGTGTATCTATTACTCACTTAAGCATTAATTGGACTCTGGGATGCTTCAGTAATGTATCAGACTAGTTCAAAAGGCAAGTCAAACAGCCAAGATGGAATATCTTTCTCTGGGAAACAGAGACTAAATGGGCAAAGCATGTATCTTGATGGCAACTTTTTTTCATATCTTGTATCTGAGTTGTTATATAGTGGTTTTGGATCTTAAATACAGCATGGAAAGGAAGTGCTACAAACATTGCCTGTCTTAGACATCTGTGCTCCACTCAAAGTATCTGAGCTTCCTTACACTGATCCTTAAACACCCCAAGCCAAAAAAAAACCAAAAAAGAAACGCAGGCATTTCCTTCTTATGCACAGATAACATGGTGCCTATTTTTAAGAATGAGTTTAAGAATTACTCTGCTTGTGGAAATGAACATCCTATTTCAAGTCATTAATTGCATTCTAATTTCAATGCTCAGTGCTGCTTCACCATTGTATAAGCCTTCAGTGAGTGGTGCTGTCCCCACTCTAAGACAATAATTAATCAGATACAGCTCTGAACTGTGTTTGCGTTATGCCATTGGTTTGTTTGGTTTTTCTTTAAGGCAGAACTCTTCCATTATTTGAGTCATGGGCTACAAATGAAGGACTGTGTTAGAGCCTTTAGAAAAAGATGGTCAAAGTGGAATTTTTATGTCAAACTGCTCATGTTTGTTTACTGGTCAGATGTGCTCTGGTGTTTTCTGCTGTTTGTTGAGTTGCAGCTTCCCAGGGGGTGAATGGTGCTTTCTGTGGAGATTAAAGAGTGGGCAGTTGCATAACTGAGTGTCTGCTGATTCACATCCTAAGTGCCAGTCTGAGAGCAGTCATTAAGGTCCATTACAGAAAAAAAAAATCCCACTGAAAATGCCAGCCCCAAACTCCAACCCAAGGACAGAAAAAGCAGCAGGTCCCTATCTCCAGTGCTTGTCCTGGACCCAGGAGCTGATAACCAGCATGGGTGCACCAGAGCGTGGAAATTCTGAGTAATTGACCCTGATTGACAAATCAGTGGGAACTCCTGGATTTACAGGTTCCCTGGGGACATGTGACCTGGTTTTGCACAATACAGGTTCCCTGTCAAAGAACCCTTTAGCCATTCCCCCATTTCCTTTGTCCCTCTCTCTACCCTCAGAGAGAAACCTGGTGTTCTTCTGAGACTTGATTTAGCACCTAAGATGTGTTTTGTTTATCCAATATATTGCAACTTTTTAGCAGTTCTTCACTCTTAGAGTTTTTTTTTCTTTTTTAAGTCTAAAGAGTCTCTTCCCTCTGCCCTGCCTTTGCACTGTAAACATGTTTTGTAGATGACTGCACATATCCTGGTGCAATGAAATACTTTCATTACATTTCACAAGTAACCAGGAAAATGTCTCCTGATATATTTTTACTTTCTTAAAATTAACTAGCTTAGAGACTGGCCTACAACATGGAGGTAGAAGCTGTACAGCCTGCATGCACATTTTAGCACCTTGGGACTGGAGCTGGTTGGAAACCAAGTGAATTCCAGCACAAACTCTCTCTCAGAAGGGTTGTTTTCAGCTTGATCTCAGTGCCACAGCTGCAGGAGATTGATTCTGAGAAAACCTGTGTTTCATTGCCAATGGCCTCTGAATCCTCTTGTGATTTCATGCTGATTGCAGCTCTGTAAGCCTCAAAATAAACTTCTCTCTGTTTGAAAGCTGAAACTTTGCTTCTGTGCCTTGCCATGCTTTCTGTTACTTCAAATAAAAACACAATCATAGGCAAAGATATTTATGAGCACTGTAAATGTTGACATTTGGGTAGTTAGCAAGCCTTTTTCAGGTAACTTGCAGTTTAATTTTCTTTACATTGATCCAATCTTAAATTTGAGGTGTATTTGTGTGTTATCATAATGGATTATTTTATTCTTTGCAGCTTCTTAATGTACTCTGACTTGTAATATTATTAAACAGTTAGCGGGGGTTCTAGTTCCCAAAAGTCCTCTCTGAACAGGAAATAATGATGGTCAGTCATCTTTATTGTGGTTCTGGTATTTGTTTCAGTCAAAGTGCTCTGCTCTTGACATGACACTAGATTTTTTTTTTTTTTTTTTTTTGCATAATTATAACTGCCATTATTTTCTTCCTAATATGAATTTATGTCCAGCCAAAAGAAGTACCTCAGTATCAAAAACTTGCTGGTTTTATATATTATAAAATATACATAAGGCTCTTACATACTTCTTTGAAATTTAATAAGCTATTTGTTTACCACACTGACTAGGAATGTAGAGTGGTAATTATAGATTTCAGACAGTGGCTTTCTGATCCAGGTCAGAATTGTGGCTCACAGAGATTCAGCCTTAGAAGTATTTATTTAATTTTGCAATTGTAAATGATTTTTTTTTTTCTGCTGAGATCTTAAGATTTCTTTTGGAATTTTTAGCTGAAATATTTAGGAAGATGTTCACTTTTTTCAGGCTCCTTTAAAATTTCCTTGGTTCCTAAAGTCCAGTTCACCACAGGAGAACCTAAACCACTGGCTTTACCCAGTGCAGCTGCACATAGATGAAATATTTGTTTCCCTGGAGTAATGGAATGAATAAGGACAGGAATTTAGCTTCTGCTTTGCTTGTGCACTGTCAGATATCAGGGTCCTCTTTCTGTGTACACACCACATTCCTTTTAAAAAAAGTATCCACATCTTGCTTATGAGCATTCCTTGCTGTTTTTCTGGTCAGTCATGTGATGTTGTATTTCTTCACCAAACAGCCCCACAAATTCTTTCCTTTGGACACAAACAGGGCTGAAAGGAAAAGCAATGCTTCTGGCTACTGACATTTACAGTGTTGAAGTTAATTTGGTGTTGTGAGTAATATCAGACCATGTTAATATAAATGTTTCACCAAAAATTTTGCTTGTGGACATGATAAGCAGCACCTTCCTTGCCCCCCTCCTCCATCAGGAGTCAGTAAAATCATATCTAGTATGAAAACTGCAACTTCATTGTCCCAGCTGGATGCCAGTGCTGTGCTCTGACTGATAAATCTACGGAGGTTGATATTGCCAAAGGTCGGTGTGGAGAACTCAAAGTTTTCTCCTAAAAAAAAAATCAGATCTCTTCTGCTTTTCAAACATCAAAACATAAACATACAAGCATATGACCATTGCCAACATATTTTGAATTGCTTGGATAGAAAAAGGTATAATCTTCATACCTGTTGGTTAGTAAAACAAACATTGTTTTAAGTAAGAACTTGTGAAGAAGAGATTTCTACAAGGTGTATATTTAAAGCCCTGGGCCCCTCATGGCAGGAGGGGCTTTGAGGTGCTTGGGCAAGTCCAGAGAAGGGCAGCAGAGCTGGGGAAGGGTCTGGAGAGTCCAGCTGAGGGAACTGGTGGTGTACAGCCTGGAAAAGAGAACACTTTACATATCTGACTGCTCTCTACAACTGCCTGGCAGGAGGCTGGAGCCAGGTGGGGATCAGTCTCTTCTCCCAGCTAACAGCATCAGGAGATGAAAAAACAGCCTCAAGTTGCACCTGGGGAGGTTCAGGTTGAATGTTAGGAAAAATCTTCACTGAAAGAGTGGTTAAGCATCAGAAGGGATGCCCAGGAAAGTGGTGGGGCTGCCATCCCTGGAGATGTTCAGAGAACATCTGAGGCACTCAGTGCTGTGGTTTATTTCACATGGCAGTGTTCGATCAAAGGTTGGACTTGATGACCTTGAAAGGTCTTCTCCAGCCTTAATGAGTCTGTATTTCTCATTCATTACCAACCAACTTACATACTACTTTGAAATGTAATAAGTTATTTGTTTACCAGACTGACTAGGAATGCAGTGGTAACCAATATGCAATGAGAATGTGAATATGTTGTTTTTCTTATATCAACACCACAGGGGGGAAAAAGATTCTCGGTGGTCTGGAAGTTGTTTCAGTTTGTTTGCATGCAAGTCCTTTAAACTTAGAACAATACATTTTTGACTTTACTGCTGTCATTAATCCTGAAAATGTATGTTTGCATTTCATGGCCACACAACTGAATAGGAAATGCATTTTTTCTGGAAGTGTTCAAGGTCAGGTTGGAGCAATCTGCTCTAGTGGAAGGTGCCCCTGCCCATGGCAGAGATTTAAGGTCCTTTCCAATCCAAACCATTCCAGGATTCTGTGAAGTTTGGCTGCAAGAATCCAGGAGAATCACAGAAGATGCTGAGTTGGAAGGGCTCCACAAGGATCATCAAGTCCAGCTCTCAGTGCTGCGCAAACCCATCCCCAAGAGTCACACCACGTACCCACGAGCGTTGCTGAAACTTTTGCTGAGCTCTGCCAGACTTGGTGCTGTGACCACTGCTCTGGGGAGTCAGTTCCAGTGCCCAAACACCCTCTGGGTGAAGAACATTTTTCTAATACCCGACTTAAACCTGCCCTGACAGAACTTTAGGCCATTCCCTCAGGGACTGTCACTGGTCACTAGGACAGAGAAGACATCAGCGCCTGCCCCTCTTCTTCCACTTGGGAGGAAGTTGCAGATTGCAAGGAAGTCTCCCCCCAGTCCCTTCTTCTTCCAGAAGTCTAAACAGACCAAGTGCCCTCAGCTACCCCTCCAACAGCTTCTCCTCAAGAGCCTCCACCACCTTTGTGGACCCTCTCTCACAGTTTCATGTCTTTCTGATATTGTGGTGCCCAGAACTGCCCCAGGACTCAAGGTCTGGCTGCCCCAGTGGGACATTCCCTTGTCACAAAAGGAAATTGCCTTGGATAAGCAGGACTTTCCCCTCACAGAGCCATGCTGGCTGTGACTGATGACTGCCTTGTCCTCCAAGTGCTTGTCAATAGCTCCCAGCATCACCTTCTCCATAACCTTCCCAGGCACTGAAGTGAAATGGGCAGGCCTGTGGTTTCCAGGGTTCTCCTCCCTGCCCTTCTTGAGAACTGGAACAACTTCCAGCCAGCTGGAACCTCTCCAGATTCCCAAGACTGCTCAAAAAATTGAGAGACATTTTTTGATGACATCAACAGGTCTTTAAGGATTCTTGGATGAATCCCATCAGGCCTCCATGGATTCGGAGGGATCCAGCAGGAGCAGCAGCTCCCACACAATTTCAAGCCTGTCTTGTGACTAGAGGTTCTACCCACTGCCCCTTCAGCACAAGGCAAAGATCCCACTTCTGTGCTAAACCCAAACCAGAATGGGACCAGCTGCCTTTTACTGATGGGGAAAGAAAATGCCCAGTTTACAGGAACAGACAGTGCAGAAAAATCAGCAAAGACCAGACCTTTGCAATTGGGAATTGGCATTCCCCTGAGCAGGGACAGGTATTGAAAAGCCACAGGCTCCAGGTCTTGTTCCCAACAGAAGCAAAGGTCCGAGCTGAAAGATGCCTCTGGATTTCAGGTTTCCTGCGATGGGAACAGCCACTGGACTGGGAACAGTTCCACCTGACATGCAGCAAGTCCTCAATGCAATAATAAACCAACATTGATGTTTTCAGTCTCCGAGTTACACCAATTCTAAAAATTCCATCTCCTGGCCTGTGGAGCTCCCTAGAAAAATAAATACTTTAGATAAGAGCATGGGCAGTTAAACATGCTCTCCAGCAGACACACAGGCTGATCCCAGGGCCTTGTAGCCCTGTCAGACACTGATCACACCTGAAGGTTCCCTAGGATACCCAGTTACACTGGGTACATTTACATTCCACCTTGGACACCTCACCAACTTCCATAGCACAGTCAGAAGGCATTTACAAAGCTGAAGGGAGGCAGATGGGACAAGAGGTTTCTGCAGCTCTGAAGTCCAGGATGTCAGACCAACCCACAGGTGTCCAAACCCAGGGATGGGCTCCTGCCACAGCCTGGGCTGGGAAACAGATGGGGGAATCCTTTAAGCCCTGCAGAGAGCAAGGTATAATTGTTGTTCTAACATTTCCTGGTTGGGCTGCAGTTACATCTGTCCTGCAGAGTGAGAGAAATAGAGGTGGAAATAGGAAGCTGTAAAGCATGGAAACATCAAATATAGTCCAGCTAGGGTACGGTCTGCAGCTTCCCTCTGGGCTGGAAACATCCCAATGCATTAGGAAAAGGAAGGGATGCAGAATTAAATGCTCACTTGACACCACAACGTGTCAAAGCCCTTTCCAGAGGCTGGAAACAAGTTATAGTTTACAGAATTTTGCAGGAGATTCTCCTTTTTTGTTATTCCAAGCAATACCAAGCAGAGAGATGGCCGTGGACCAGGGATGAACTCCCTCACTGCTCCCAGCCTCCAAACAAGCAAGGGACAACATCCTTTCCAGTACTGATCTTTCAAAGATTTGGATAATTTTGTGTTATAGGTGACATCCTGAGCTTCCAGCCTGCAATATCCCAACAACCAATGTCTGAGAAGCCCAGGAAAAGCCTGGATTTTCCCTGTGCTGCCCCATTCCCACACCAAAAATCCAGGCAGCCTCTTCCTCTTCTAAACATGCTTTTGTCATGAATATCCCAACAGACCCATTCAAAAAAGCAGGAACCAGTGCCACTACAAAAACAGAACCCTTCTCTTCCGTATATCTATTGCTTCATAGAATTGTGGGGAAAACAACACAGGTTTTTCCTCAGTGAAACTGGGCAAAAACAGTGAAAAGGCTGAATCATTTCTCAGATCTTTCATCTGCACAATCATCTAAAAAAACAGTTACTTTTGGTCAGCACAGAGATCCATGGATTCACTAGCTTCTGCCTTGAAAAACCTGACTGCTTGACCTCCATTTCCATCACAGCTTGGGAATACTCTGTCAAATACATCCCTTGTGCAACATCAATACTCTATCACCAGGTGTGGGCAGGACACTGAAATCACTGTTCCCTGTGCTAGAAATTACCCTTAAAAACAACAAACCTGCCAAGAAGACTCAGCTTTATAATGTCTACAAATGCACCTTTTCCTCAGGAAATTTTCCCTTCAATTGAATTTAGCCCTTCAGCTCAGAGGGCAGACTCTGCTGGAAGGAAATCTTTCTACAGGATACGCTATTATTTAATACACTAGTGATCAGCTCAAACTTACACAGACAAGAAAAGCTTGATTAAAAGTGTCTGCTTTGGCACCTTTCCACACACACCCAGGGTGGCACTGCCCAGTCTCTGGGTGGCTGAAGGCTGACACTGGCTGTGTGGGGACCCATCCATCCCTGTGGTTGCATTAAATTATCTTTGTCATATATTCCGCCTGAGGTTTAGCTGTAAAGCACACTTTCCTGTTCAGATTCATTTCTAAGCTATTAAGAAGACACCTCCTCGCCGTTGAACACAGAATCCTAGAGCTCAAACAGCCAGCCATTTAGAACAGAAAACACACATGAGATGGAGAAAAGCACCAAATCTTGGACTTGGTACACAAAGCTTCAAGTGCAAAATCATCAGATTGCACAACAGAACTGAGGTTGCCAGGATATTAAATATCCTTTACCCCAGCTAATTAAAAAAAAAAAAAAATCCTATAAGAACATCAAATCCAAAGAAACCAATCTCAACCTGTCCTGAGTGTTGTTTGATGTTCATCTCTTCTAAGGAAGGTCTCACACACCATTTCCACCCTCTCTGTCCCTGCCAGCTCCTTCCCCCCTCAGGCCCCGTTGCTCTGCCTGCGGCTGCGAGGGTTTTATTCCCGCTGGCGGCAGAGAGAACCCCGCACCAAGAGATTACCGAAGGGCAGTATCAACCCCCGCAGACACCCCCGGGCCCTGTCTGTCCCCATCACCCACGGCCAGTGCAGCCGGGCCGGGCTGGGCTCGGCTTTCTCTGCCCCGGGCAGCAGCGCAGCCCCGGCCGGGCCCAGCGCACCTCCAAAGGGCATTTCCCACCTTCAACCCTCTCCAGGCCCTCGCACACAGCTGCACCTCATGGGCGGTCACAGGGCTGAAACCTCGCGGCAGCCAAACCCAGAAAAGCCCCCAAAAAAGTCTTCAGAGAAGCTCAAAGCAAAAGCAGAGCCCAGGCAGCTCCTGTGTTCCACCAGCCGCAAGGCACCTCCTCGCTTCGGGCAGGCGAGTCACAGCCCTGCCCATCCCTAAAGAACTCATCATCGTCCCATCCGTGATACAATCAAGCTTCAGACGCAGGGATCCGGGAATCCCGGGCACAGAAACCGGAAAGCCAACCAGGGCTCGGTGCCTGGGAGCTACAGTGAAGGAAAATGCAAATACGATAAGGTTCTGGCACTCCAGACAGCCTAAGGGTATCATCACAAATATCTTTCCACCAACACTTCCTTGAGCACGAAATTCCTATATTACCCAGTGCTGACTTGTACAGGAGCAAAATTTTATCAGTTATTTCAAAAAGGAAGGAGGTTACTGTCAGCAAGTAAATTCTGGGTCACCTTTTCCACCGCACATCGTGATACCAACTCTCTCATCTACTTCTCCTACCATAGGAAAAAAAAAAATACATTACATGTTCTAAGTGCTCTGCAAGCAATGAAGGAGCTAGATACAGCAGCCTTGATGGGTTTAAACCCACCACAGCTGCAACAATTCCTAACAAGCCTTTAACAGAGGGAATTAGTTAGCTGCTAGAGAGGATTGCCTAGTAGAAAGATGCTCATCAACCAAACACATAAAACATGGAGCCAGGGGCTCCCCGAGTGCCTAAAGGTTAGGAAAATTTAAGCCAGACAAATTAATTCACCTTTCCCAAAAGCTGCCTCTGCTTTCTACAATTACTCTTAAGCACTTGACACTGACTTCCATGGAAACTTTACCATTGAACTTGTTACATAAATCAGCAAAGACAATAAACCACAAAGGATTAATTTTTCCCACCTTTTTTTCCAAGCAAAAGGCTTATGAACAACTTTGGCATCACACACAGTCCAGCTTCAACCACACCACAGTACTCTAACACTGCTCTAACCTGCAAAGGTTTCATTTTGTAACATCCACCCCGCAGGAAGAGGCTGAAATATCAAAAACACACCCACAGTCCCACCCCAAGCAGACATGCAGGACCAGCAGCAGCTCCTGGAGAGGGAGCAGAGCATTCCAGCTCCTATCGCAAACATTGACCCCAGCCAGAGTCACACACAACAAGAGAATAAAGGCTGGAGAAATTAAGGTAGAAAAACAATTCTGCCTCTCACTCCCAACACAACCCAAACCCTCCCTGAGAGTACCAGCCTTACTCATACCTATAAAAATTCATAGACTCAGCAGAGTTTTGTTTTGTAAAGAAATTTCCCAAGCCAATTCTCTCACTAAGGAGCAAAAGCCTCTACCAGCCCCATAGGAAGCTATAACCAAGGCTGGAAATTGACACAAAGCATATAAAAAGCGCTAATGCAGCACCAAAAACAAACAAACAAACAAACAAAAAAGCCACAATTAGAATGATCTTTACATATTAAGCCTGTACAGGGAGAACCATTGGGATCCTGAGGCAAACTCTCAAAGACACAGAGAGCAAAAGCCCCTCAGCCCAAGCATAGCTTCACCTGGGGCCACTCAGCACCTACTCTCCAGCACATCATACATACTTAGCTACTAGAAACACAATGCCTTCTAAACAGGCCACTGCAGCAGGTTCTTACCTTATCAAAAGAAGCCCAGAAAAGCCGCACACCCGCGCAGAGTAGCTGCAGAGCCCCAGAACTTTGCCACGTGCGGCCCCGGCCCTTATGAACCCCCGCCAGGCTCGCGATTGGCGGGTGCGCTGAGGCGCCGGCAGCGCTGATTGGACAGCGGTGGTCGAGCCCCGCTCCGCGCGCAGGTGCGCGTGAGGGCTCGTGGGGACCGCGCGGCGCGTGAGCCTCCCTCATTCCCGCTCCTGCCGCCGCACATAGCGATCGGCGGTGCGGGAAGAGGCGGAAACGAATTCTGATGAGTCTCCTAGCGTCCCTGATCTAACGCCGTGCTGTCACTTCATTCGGTTTTGAACCAAACGGTCGCGGCGGCGCCGGCTCCCGGGCTGGGGCTGTCCCGGGGGTCTCGCACGGACACGGCCCCATGGCAGCGCCCCCTGGCGGCGGCCGGGCGGTGCCGCAGCCCTTCCTACGGCTCCCCGAGCTCCGGGGCGGGGACGCCGCGCACCTGCGGGGGGACGGGGCGGGACCCGGGCCCCACTGCCCAATCAGCGCTGCGAGCGCCTCAGCGCATCGGCCAATCACGAGCTGGCAAGGGCTTATAACGGCTCGAGCCTGAGGGTCGCTGGTGTTTGGGTGTTGGCTGTTGGCGTGTCCTGGTGCCTGCCTCCTCTGGGCTGTTTTCCTGGAGTAAGCGCTTGTTTTAATTCAGTTGTTTGAACTATATCGAAATTAATGTTATGTTTAGGTATGTGGTGCGGTATAGAGTAAATGTTAGGTGGCCTCAGTTGAAGCTGTGTTGGTGATGGAGGGCTGTTGCTCTCTGGATCTCCCAGGGTGTGCCTCAGACTTCCAAGCCCTTCCTCAGTGAGGAGTTAAGAGGCAACAGTTAGGCTAATTTGGTGTTTTCCTGACCTTTTTAGGGTTGAAATAGTGCTTTTTGTATATTCTGCATCAGTTCCTACCCTTAGTTTGGGTTTGAATTTTCTGTGGTTCTGGTAGAAGGCAGAGTGTTGTGCTCTCTTCTGTGACAGCTAATTGCTTTGGGAAGCTCCTTTATAGACAAGAATTATGCTAAGTCTTTTAAGTTTCTGCAGTTAAAACCCTGACTCCTACTTGCAGGGTAGAATTGGAGCACATTGGATAGGGAACAGGAGGCGCAGAGTTTTTCCTGCCTTAATTTCTCCAAGCTGTACATTTTTATTGTGTACATTTATAGGGTCAGTGATTGGGACAGGAGCTGTGAAGTTTTGCTCCCTTTCCAGGTGGCGTGGCTGTATCCCGGCAGGGGGCATAGGGGTGTTCCTGTTAATTCAGGTTCCTCCTGAGGGATGGAAGGTGCAGACTGAAAACCTTGCAGGGAAAGGTGACTGAGCACTGTAATGTGGTCACACAGTGGGGTGAATGATATAGAAAAGCAGCTGCGCTGTATGTGATGCTGAACCTCTTTATTAGCTTCTAATTTAGAGACACAGCCAGAGAAACAGAATAAAGAGCATCTTTTTTACTGATTCAGGTAGTAAGCTTAATGGTAAAGCTACCATGGAAATCACTATCAAATGCATAAAGAGTAGTCAGGGGAAGCAGAGGCAGCTCTTGGGAAATGTGAGGCTTTTTGTGCAGCTTAAGCTTTCCTAACTGTCCTGGGTTGCAATATGGGGTGTAATTAAAGTCTGTCCTTTACTCCCTCTGCATTGCCCTCTGC
>VWYO01013205.1:91285-106436 GCA_013400275.1 Rhadina sibilatrix | reverse complement strand
GGGTAAAGGGGTTCAGCCCGGGGGTAAAGGGGTTCAGCCGAGGGTAAAGGGGTTCAGGCGGGGATAAAGGGGTTCAGCCACCCGGGCCACTGCCCCGCTGGGCCCGGCCCGGCCGCCCAGGGGCAGCGGAGCCTGGCCTGGGCCACCCCAGGCACTGCACGGTGTTACCTGGTGGCTCACCGGGAGAAAAGAGGGAGGCTTCCACACAGTCTCAGCTTTATATGGGTATTACCAGAAGTCACATTCTGTTTTCTCAGTGGTCAAACCACATGCCAATAGCCATGACCTGGCTCCTAATAGGTCTGCCCTTTGTAAAGAAATTCAAAGGTTGTAACTAAACCCAAACTGTGTTAACTCATGACATATAGCTAGATTTTACCACCTGGTCTCAGAATCAGAGTTAGTGTCCCAGCCTAAATGTCCTCTTAGGATCAAGTGATCATTTTAGCACATAGCCATGCACAGTGTAACAGTAAGTAATTTGTCTATGTTATGTGTCTAACAGTCCCAGATGGGTATCATTTACACATGTGGTAGACTCAATTTTAGTTGATGAATCTATCATACATGGAGATACCTTGCAATATGCCTGAGAAGTCAGGTAGATCAGTGATTGGTCCTCTTGAAATCCAGGTGGGGTATAGGTGTCTTCCAGGCCCAGAACTAGGTATGAATGTTTGTAAAAAAACTCTACATCTCTGTTACACAGCACTAAGGTAAAATTAGGCTTTCTGTAGTAAAAGTAAGAATGGAGAGATCTTTCAAGGGGTCCAGAAGAATCTCTGAGAATTTTTCAGTTCCAAATTAAGACATTTCCATTTAGGTGTCTACATGGAGTTGGAGGAGTTGATATCTCATTATTGTCAGTAAGGAACTGAGTTCAATTCACATGTCCAAATGTGCTTATTGTCATGTGAAAATATGACAATAAGCACAAAATAGCCAAGGTATTCCACAGAACTGGCGCAAATGGCAGTAGACTTATGGAAGACATCTTGTCCATCTGGATGAGTAACTGGGGGCCAAGAATATCTAAGCAACTGCACAAAAATGCAGGTATTTTCCCATAACTAGTGCATTCGATGAAAATAAATTAAACTAATCAGACCATATAAATGGCCCATGGAAAAATATGTGATGTAGTGGAGTTTCAGCATCCTATTAACCAACCTAAAGGTCACAGAGCCCAATATGGAGGCAAAATTATGCTTTATACTTTTAGAAAATCTGGGATTTTTCCCCTTTCTTCTAGCTTCAGATCTCAGAGAACATGGTAACACAAAGACACTAAACAATGACCATGAATAATTTGGAAAGACTTTTCTTATTTAAAATTTTAGTATTCAAACTCCAGTGTCAGTAATGGTAGAAGGAAAGTGTTTGTGTAAGATAAAGTTACAAAGGCAGATACTGTTGAAAATAAATGTGGTAAAAAAGGACAAAAGAAAATTTTTGCAAAACAACTTTTTAGAGTCATTTATTTCTAATTATTCCCAAACAATAAATGAATAGACTAGTGAAAGTTGTTAGTATAATTTCCTATTCATCAGGAATGTCATGTAGGAATGATCACTTACCATTTGCATATCATTGAAATTAATGCCACTTTCATGTTTTACAGAATACAATAAAATGTAAAAAAAAGTAGACTTTAAGCTATCAATTGGCAACACATTAGCAGCTTTCTCATAATGCTTTAAAGTCAGAAAGACACATAATAAGATTGAATTCCAGGATCTTTGACAATCATTTTCCATTTCAGGACAAAAGAAATTGCTGTCTACACACTCACATGTCTACATTACTCACTACACAAAGGAGAGTTCATCCTACCCAAGCCAATGGTAATTTTGTTTTCAACTCACCATGTGCTATCCTATCCAGTCTTTTGGAATAGTGATTTATTTTACATCACTGTGAATGGACAAATACATCCAGATTTAAGCTTGAGCTACCCTGAATTGCTTCTGATAGCCTGCGTATCTCTACTGCCTTCAGTGGAATCATAATAATGAAAATAAATTAAGAAACAGCTGTTAGTGTCTATTGCTCCCTAAGGGAAGGGGAAGGTGACAGTGAGGCAGGTAGGGCACTGTACCCTCCAACACAAGGGCAATTTTACAACACGCAAACAAGAAGAGCAGGGCAGGCTGGTGACAGACACCAAAGTCAACCAGGAGCACAGTGGCAGCCAAACATCTTTGTAGCTCCCTTCTTGTCTCCCAGCAGGATGATATGGGTCACACCTGCCCTTTGAGCACAGACAGCCAGAGAGAGGGGTGTTGCAGAGCTTGTAGCACATGAGTCCTGATATTATTTTCTGGAAAATACATCATAAAAGAAAGAAAAATTCAATATGTAACTGGTCATAAAACAGGTTTACAATATATTTCTGATGTCTGAAAGACCAAAAACATTGTACATTTGAAGTCACTAATCTGATGTGTTCATGGATTGATCCAATGAGGTCACTCCCTAGATTCCTTCAGTGAAACCCTGAAACAATCATTAATGATTAGAAGTGACATGCAGTGAGCACTTCAGGAAATTGCTTTTCTCCCTCTCAGCCCTGCCTCCATAAGGACAGGCAGCCATCTCCTACGAAGGGGGTTGAATTTGGATCACCAGTTTTGGAGTATCTTGCACGTTAGACTGCTCTGAGTAGTCTGCATATGTGGAAGCAGCTGTAATAAGCCAGGTAGATGTCCCTCCACTGATAAAGTCAAGGGTGTTTAGAGCTCATAACCTGGAGCTGCAGAGCATCTTGCAACTGTAATCGCTCCAGGGCAATCAATTTTGTGGGATGTAATTCTATATAATAATGACATTAAAAGTGGTCCTCTAATATCTTGGACAGAATGTAATTTTTTGAAAAAGACATGTTTAAGTTACAACACAGCTGTAATGACCAGAGTGTTCTGCAGGGGATCCCTGATAAATAAACCATTTCTGTGATTTAAATTATGAAAATTCCAAGTTCCATTGCTGACAGATTAATTTACAGAAAAATGTAAAGATAGAAAATTTTTGTTTTAGATCTGAGTCAGAAACAGAAACTCACAGCGAAAGAGCCCTATCAAGTATGAGAGGGTAAACTCAACAATTTTAAACTGATAGTAAGAAAGCCTAATATATTCTCTAGGGGAACAAAATTTATTCCCATAGACACAACAGATTTAGGCTGAAGAATTCTTTTAATGAAGGATACTTACTTAGAAAGTGGAAATCACGTCATTCCCATGACAGG
Organism: Rhadina sibilatrix; assembly: GCA_013400275.1. Taxonomy (NCBI): domain Eukaryota; kingdom Metazoa; phylum Chordata; class Aves; order Passeriformes; family Phylloscopidae; genus Rhadina; species Rhadina sibilatrix. The sequence continues at coordinate 103,189 of VWYO01013205.1, read as the reverse complement.
GAAAAGTAGAATAAAAACTGCTTTCAGAAATGAAGGAGACTAAGCAAGCACAAGAAAATAGATCAGCCTAGAGTTATTTAAGAACATAGAAGATGTTGCAATACTCTTCAGAAGCTAGCTCTTTCTAAAATTATCTGTTAGAGAGTTTAAATTTCCTTCTTCTTAAATTATTTAAGAAATAAGAGTTAGTTATCTCACCATGCTGCAAAAACAAGAACTATCACCAATAGAAAAACAAAAGGACTCTTAACTGTAATAAATTTCAGTTTCACAAGAAAATAGTCCTAAAAGCCAGAATGGTTGGCTTTGAAAATTTTCCATTTAACCACCTTACATTCAGGTTTCTCTAACCAGAGGAAGAAGGATTCCTGTCTTAGTTCAAGAAAATTTATCTTTGATGTTATGCTCACAATATTTATCATTCAGCTAAGTCCCTACATTTCAAAGTGGAGGTTGCACTGCAACCTCTGGAGATAGAAAAATTGAACATAAAAACAACTGTGACTGAAAAGTGCTTTGAGGTATTCCAGTGAAAACTGGTTATTATTTGATATGACTTTATTGCCTACAGTAGCATACTTTGCGCACTCAATTTTCCCAGCTTCCTTACTGCTGCCTAGACTTCAGAAATGCACACACTGGTAATTAGCAGCACATAGGTAGCCCTAAGGACACAAAGAATATTAAACAGAATACACATGAAGTAATGTAATTTTTTGCCATTTCCTTAAGAAAATGCACCAGATTAAATCTATTCTAAAACTTACTTCTAACAGTGAATTTTTAAATATTTTTAAATAGCAGAGAGATATAAAACCTGGGTTCAACTGAGTAATTTTTTTAATCCAGATTTTAATACAAATGCATTGAGCATTTTGGAGGGTAAGTATTTTGTTTCCCATAAGTTTCTTCACTGAACTCTGCATAAAAATATGATGCCTTGCACCAGAAAACTGCATATAATGCAAATGATTGTCAGTCTCTGCCCCCTCCAAGGGGAGGCACCTGGGCATTCCCACCTGGCCCAATTGTATATTAATCCACTGAACTCTATGTTTTTGGGTAATCCTCACTACCAAGAAATCAGAGGAAGAGAATCAGCAGGACACCATTGGGATCCACAGAGTAGTCACATTTTCTTCTTAATCTATTTCTCTCTCTTTCTTTATTCCCTTTCTCCACTTTTCTACTTCTATCTGTCTCTGTCTCTTTCTCACACTCATATTTACTGTTAAATAAAATCCATACTACTGACTTTGGCATATGGGCTTGTTTTCACCTTAATTCAGGCAGAGTCTACTCTCTGATAATTTTAATAACCAGTTCGTAGCATCTCCTTATAGTAATATCAGCAGCAAGCTTATCTCCCTAAAGCCATTTTCTACTTCTTATCCAAACATCCTAAAGATTCATTACCCGTGACAGGACTGACAGCCCAGGGTCAGCTTGCTCCTCTCTGCTACAGTATCTCAGACCAGATTTACTTGTAATGCTGAGTCATCTTGACCTGGTTCTGGAGGAATTTAATGAAAGAAACCATCCATGCTTTTTCAATATCAGTGTGCTTGGCAATAATATCACCTGAGGTGTTTCAGATTCAAGAAAGATCATATTTTCCTAGCTTCAGACATTCAGCATGTACATTAAATAAAATGCAAATATAACTGCAATTCATGAGGAACAGAAGCTTAGCTCAAGAGCATTTCTATCTTAAATTCCTTGCTAAAAGGCTAAACACCTAAAACAAATAATCAAGTGCTTAAAATATTCTCTAGATTCCTTTATGATTTTAAATATCAAATCAGTTTCAAGAAAACTCTTAAAATTAAAACCATATTTGAAAGGCTGTAAACATGCATGAAGGTGCTTACTCTCAGTTGTCTGTTTACCTAAATGTTTGGTGAATATTCTGTTGAAGGTGAGAACAGTGAGGCAATTCCATGTGTTCCCACCAGGTTCTCAGGTTGAGGCATTAGGGTAGTGGATTTTTTGGGGGAATCTAAGCATTTCTCACCTTATGGACCACGTGCATTCTGGATACCTTCTTTCATTCTTGTGCTGCTCCACTTTTTGTTGGTCTACCACACATCTAATATCATGTCTCTCCACCCACAGTCTCACAGCTTTTTTTCTCCAGTCACTAAAATCAGAGCCTCAGTATCTGGTTATCTCACAGTCACTGATGTCCCCCTCAATCTATAGCCCTATTGAAAATGGTCTTTGTTTAGAACATAGTTTTTGGGCTATTAATCTATAAACCCAGATAGAGAGGAATATTATTCCATAAACCCAGATGTATCTACACTTATTATAACCCTAATCTATCTTTCCCTACAACCAATGTCTTTGTTAACCTAGAAAATTTATATAAAAGGTTTGCATCACACAATGAAATCTTCTCCCAAAAGAATTTCTGTCAAGTCTCAAACAAAATGTTTCTCACTCTTCTCATAGTAAACTCAATGGAAAAAAGAATTATCAAAGTTTTTCAATATGTAAGATAAAGCTATGGTAATAATGAAATTCTTTAGTCATGAGTAATCTTCCAGTGGACTTAGAAACTCAAACCACGTATTGGAAGTTTTTCTTCATTGTTCCATGGAAAGACTACTGGGAAAAAACCACAATATGAGTACCTTGCAAGAAGGATAACTCCCTATGACAAATAACCTGTTTACAACCTCTTCTCTCCAGCATCCATCCAGTCCCTGTACAATAGCACAGAGATGCAGAAAAAAGAGACATTTCAAGAAATCACTCAAAACCAGGAGCAGACTGATAATTAAGATAACTGCTTCTTTTTTCTCTGGTGATCATGAAGAAGTTAGTCATTTTGATTTAGTAACAAAATCACAGAATTACAGAATAAGCTGAGTTGGAAGGGATCCACAAGGATCCTGAAGTCCAACTCCTGGCCCTGCACAGAGCCACCCCCAAGAATCTCACCATGTGGCCAAGAGTATTACCCAAACTCTCCTTGAACTCTGTCAGGCTTGGTGCGGTGACCACTTCCCTGGGGAGCTGTTCCAGTGCCCAGTCACCCTCTGAGTGAAGAACCCTTTTTCTTATGTCCAACCTAAACCTCCCCTGACAACATCTTCAGGCCATTCCCTCAAGTCCTGTCACCACAGAGCAGAGATCAGTGCCTGAACCTCCTCTTGCCCTCATGAGGAAGTTGTAACTGCAATGAGGTTTCTCTTCAGTCTCCTCTTCTGCAGGCTAAACAGACCAATTGACCTCAGTTGCTCCTCATAGAGGTTCCCCTCGAGACCCTTCACCATCTTTGTTGCCCTCCTTTGGACACTCTCGAACAGTTTAATATCTCTGTTATACTGTGGTGCCCAAAACTGACCCCAGCACATGAGGTGAGGCCACCCCAGTGTAGAGCAGAGCAGGACAATCCCCTGCCTTGCCTGGCTGGTGATGCTGGGCCTGATGCTCCCCAAGGCATGACTGGCCCTCCTGGTTGCCAGGGCACTGCTGGCTCATGTTCCACTTGCCATTGACCAGGACCCCCAGTCCCTTTCCATGGCATTTCTTTGCAGCATCTCATTCCCCATTCTGTCCATGCATCCAGGGTTGCCCCATCCCAGGTGCAGAATCCAACACTTTCCCTTGTTGAACTTCATATGGCTGGTGATTGCCCAGTACTCTGATTTCTTGAGGTCTCTCTGCTTTATGTATTAAAATACTATAGTTTCATTCCTTCACATATTTTCTCTTGTCTAGATTAAATCCCTTCAAATGCTTCAAGATTTATTCACAGGTCATGCTTTTTCTAGTGATTTTTTTCTTATTTGAAGTATTTCAGCCTGTTGAAATTGTTTCTCAGAAATTAAAGCTTGGTATGCAGAAAACGGACACAGTAATTCTGATGATATTTTACTAGTTATCCTGCCTCCTACACATCAGATCTCCTGTCAGGACTTACCAGAAGAGAAACTATTTTTTTTGCAAGAGCCTAACACTCCTGACTCATCTTTAGTTGTCATTTCAAGGCAACTCTTCATGGTTGTTTTTTCATCAATTCATACTCCTTCCCAAACCTAGAGCATAAATAAGAGTATGTCCACCGTTCCTCTGAGCAGACCTACAGCACACAGCTTGTTTTTGGTATAACAAACCACTCAGTCTCTACTTCATATACACATACAGGACTATAATTAAAACTACAGTTTCGTGTTCTAGACATTTTCCTCCAGCATGGAATGCTGGACACTACTGCCAGCTTCAGGCACTGAAAGATGTAGATGTGACCAAACAAGAAAAATCTTGCAATATTCTATGCCTGATGTTTAGTCTTGAGGACTTATTCAGGGCAGGTGAGCACAAAGCTGGGGGTAGATGATAACAGATTATATCCAAATATGTATGTCTTCTCTCTGACAGTCTGTGACTACTTACAGTCTTCCTCATGGACCTCACAAGTCCCATGATCATTATCCTCTTTTTTATGACACATATATTCTTATCGTACCTAGAAGACTAGTTGTCTAGACAGGAATCCTGCCATGAGTTAAAAGAATTTAAAAAAGCAAGGAAACAAGTCCACCTAAATTTCTGAAGTGAATAATGTGAGAGGAAGAAAAAGAAAGACAAAAGATAGAGACTTAGAATGGAAATATCTGGAGCCATATAAGGTATACCTAAAATCTCCCTGAGTTCCCTAGTTCATGGGACATTCTACATAGGCATTTCATATTTGGATTCAGCTCTGAATTGCCCTTTGTGGAACTTGTATGTGTCCCAGTAGCTTCTTGGGGGAAAAAAAGCAGAAGCAGGAGTTCAGCAACAATGAGAAAAGACCAGTCAGAGTGATAAGCTGGGGGCAGATGCCCAACCACTGTCAATCCCCTTTTAAATATTACAGGATGCTTATCTGAGCTATGAACACCGTATTTACAGACTTACAGAAATAAATACCATCCTTCTGAATACTTAAGCAGTGTAACATCAGACACAAATGGGGCATTCAGATTTCTCAACAGTGTGTGTAAAATGCAAATGTCATTGGCCACAACTTCACAACATATGTACACTTCAGAGCACCACTCTGTTCAATTAGCTGAATATTTCTGCACACATAATGAGCAGATCAAGTTCAGATCTGTATTGTGCAGACTGCAGCCAGCTTACATCTTTACAAATTTGATCCTGTATCTGGGGACAAACTTTATTATTTTAAACAAATCTGTGTTTCTCATTACCAAGGTACTCACTAACTTCAGAAGTTCCTTGAAGGCAAGGTCCAAGTACCATGAGATTGATTGTTCATAATTTCTTCCATCCAAGAAATAAATGCTATCTTATGTTACTTTAATATCAGTTGGGGTGAAATTTACATTTACTTTTATGGAATGATAGCCTTCCCTAACTTCATATAAAAAAAGACAGAACTTATCAATATTCACTGAAATTATTATTATGAATTCTACAGGAAAAAAAAAGAAAAGGCTTTGTTAAACTCTATGCATGTGTGTAATAGGCAAGACACAACTGGCTTGTGATACACAGTAAGCTACCATTCATTTGACACTCTTTTAGACACTTTATATTACTTTAATATACAGTTTTCTCTTTAATCTCTAATCATCACACAATTGTGTACACAGAAGAATAAATTCATCTGTTAAGTTCCACTGTCACCCACTTGCTATGTAGTTATTATAAATGGCATTCATTTAAAAATACAGAGGTAAAAATTGCAGAGAAGTGAAACTATTAAGGGAATAAATGGTGGAATGAAGAGGGAATGAAGGGGTAATATCAACTGTATTTTATTGTGAAATTGTGAAATTGTTATACTTGCTGAGTTGTGGTGACTTAAAACAGAGGCACAGAGTCTTAAGGAAAAGTGTAGATCAACTTTACTTTTTTTCTTTTCTCTTTTATTCCTAAATAGGAATATTTCCTTTCTGAACTGATGAAGGTGCATTTAAAATCAGTGTTATCCTGACAAGAACTACAGAGCACATCCATGTCTAAAGGTATTCTACCAGTACACATTGAACAGTAAAAAAAATCTTATGAGACTACTTCCCAGACTATTTTATGCAGAACACCACTGTTTAGACTGCTTCATGTAGCCAAAGAAGATACCTTCCATCCCAAGTGGTGTATGCTTGTTTTACTCAATATGCAAAGATACATTAGCTATGATCCCTTCAGGCTGCTGCTTTGGAGATTGAATTTGAAATTATTTATATTATGCTATTGGTAACAGTTAAGTTCATTGAAAGTAGCAGGGAGTCTATTTAATTGTGGCTTAGCATCAAACCAAATCTAGTCTTTGTTGTTAGGGTAAAAGGTACCCACAAAACAATAAAAACAACAAGGTAATAGTACTGAGATTTCCTAGCACATATGTAGTGAGTTTTGGCTAAGGAGAAGAAAGGCATTGTTCTGTGTTTTTCGCATTCTAGAAATACACCATCAAAAAGACAATGTGATGAAAAGTGCCTCATCAAAAGAATGGACAACTTCCTTCTTTCCTCACCAAAAAGGTTCTTGTGGATTTGAACCACGTTTACTGAACTCCATTTCTACTTACTGTAATACAATTTGCGTAAGATCTCCTCTGTATAAGTACACAAGAAATCATCTCATTTGAGTTCATCTGATGTCTTTCCCACTACACAACAGCTCGGGTCTTTCCCTTTCATAGATTTAACATTCCAGCTGTGCTGAGGTGTGGGGGGAGAGAGAGTCCAAAGGGCATGTTCTTATGATCACCCTGCTGAAGTAGGGCTGTGCCTGGTTTATCTGGAGATATCCTGGCTCCTACTGCATCCATGGATCTCAGTACAGTATACTGTGCAAAGTCTACAGATCATAAATGAAAGAAGAACAGACAAATGGGCACCTATAAGACATAGGGAACAAAAGACCATAATAATTATATACAACAATGGGAATTTCAGTACAACAAGAATGAAAGACCCTTCTACACACCCTCTGGTTCACCCCTCCACTCTGAGGCAGAAGCAGTTGTGTGATGTTGGGTTGGCACTTGTCTACTTGATCTACTCTTCCAGTGCATCAGTATGACAATTGCACAGATACCTCAGATCTGTTAGATCTGTTAGAAAGTTTGCCTCATGTTAATCCTCATTGCTACAGAGCTGACCAAACCTCCTTATTCTTCCACAGCAGACAAGCAGACATGGAAAATACAGTATTCCCATATTCTTTGTCTATTTCCAAGTTTTCGGCTAAACCTTCTCAACCTTCTCAGGACTAAAAAATTGCAATTCATCTCAGTTCTTTTTCATTCTGAATGTTTTCTATAGGATCACTTTCCTATAGGTAGGCCTCATAGATTACAGATGCACAAGGCCCAAAAATGTTTAAGAATTCAATCTGATAACTTACTAATGTTGAGAAGTGTTTAATTGCCATCTCTTATAGGGTGATGTTTATTTACATGTCTTTCTTTCATATTTTGATGTTTTGGCAATAGCTTGAAATTGACTTGTCATCTTGTGTTTGCTTGCAGACAAGCAGTCCATCAAATATCATCCCACAACTGATTTCTATACTGACACAAAATCTTAGTCTTGTCCGTCACATATGCTTGTTCTCTAGAATAAGAATAAAATTGTTTCTTCCTGTTATGTTTAAAACAAGTGAATTTCAGAGAAAATTCACAAAACTTTCACAATACAGTGTCTACTAAAGACTCATGTCATTTTAATTGGAGCTTCAGACATACAGAATCTCCTCAGTTTTTTGTTTTGTTTTGTTTGTTTTGGGGTTGGGTTGTTTGTTTTTTTTTTACCAAAGGTGAATTTTATTTAGTGGGTCATTTCCTTAGTTACCTTAGGTATATATTTATATATTTTACCAACATTTCTGTCCATATAGCTCTATCTGTAGAGATACTATATTTCAAAGAATTTAACCATCTCTGTAAATGTCCCAATGTATATGTAACTGCATCAATATACCTGTACTTCTTATTAATGATCTTGATCTTTGAAACTAGCATAAAAAATAGTTTTTTACTGAAATAACTGCTGCCAGATTATCAGTGTTCTAGTTAACTACACCAGCATGAGGGTAGAAAGATATGGATCATGGTACAGACATGGTATGCTTACGGGTATACTGTTCTGATCACAAGTGATATGAGTTAAGATATTTCTGCCCCAGCTACTTGCTACTGCACAATTCAGTGCTCCTATCTCCTGAAATCCATAGTACATCTGTGTGTGTGGCTGTTTGTACCTTGGTCCTCTCAAAATACTGTACTGAGAAAAGGCATATTAAGTAACCAGTTCATCACTTTGTATGACTCCTCCATCCTCATCAACACCTGCCATTGTTCAACCTTGAGGTATATTTATGCTGTATAGCAGAATATGGTGCAAGGATTCATCAGCAAGCAATGAATGCCTTGTTTCAAAATGAGAAATTCATCAGACATTCTCAGAGTGATTCTGAGCCCAAGTTAATAAACCTGCTAAGACACGAACAAGAGATTAAGGAGAAGTCAAGTCATGATGACAGACCTCCATGAGCAATACTTTGTGCAAGAAGCTGGAGGCAATTATTTCCTAACCTGATTCAACTCTAGAAAGAGCAGTTCATCTGGTCCAATTTTCTGAACCTTTTGAAAACACTATAAAACATTTTGATGTATCTAGGAATAGAAATCTCTCTTATTTTCTCAGGACCTCATAATCTCTTTATCTGCCTTAGTAATATCCTACTTATTCAATAAATTTTGAAAAAGGCAGAACCATAATGATCTCAATCCATACCAAGAGATGGAAAAATAACTAGCAGTATTTTCCCAGGGAAACAGTACTAGACCCTGCTGTTATGAGATACAATTAAAGGAACCGTAAATGTTCTTTTACAGTAAAAATACTACTTAATTTATAAACACATAAAATGGACTTGAAAACTATGGATTTTACACGTATTCATAAGAATTTAGTGCTGCTCTTATAAAAACAAGCAAAATGGCTTATTCTCCCAAGGCCTTCTTTTTCCCCTTTCTCCATTAATTGCAGCAAATTTCAAGGTCATATGTAAAGTCACTGCACAGCAATATACACTAATATAGTAAATGCACATGAATCTGTACTCACATATCTACTTCTATTTATTTGTAAAACAGCTATACAATCTTTGCTTGAAATTAATTTTTCAAACAATTGGATAATATCAAATTAATTTTTAATTATTAATTTTACTCATGTTGTTTCAAGGTTCTCTATCTTTAAAACACATATTTCAACAGTGAAATCTAACCCCATGTGATTTAAAACTAACTTAAACTGTTTCAGTAAACAATATTCACTAGATAATGAACTGGAGAACTAGTGAATTGCACCACTGAGGGTTTAAGAAATGAGAAATAAAAATATTTTTCAAATTATGTGGCTTAAGAATTGACTAGTGTATCTCAGAATACAGTGAGGAATCATTGTTATATATTATTTTCCTACATAAATTTTCAATTTGATGGTTGTAGGCCTGGTGATCCATGATCTAGAATAAAATTCAAATTTATTTAAGAATTTTCATAGGACATGAAAGATATATATAATCAGCAGCATGAAATGCCATCAAGAATTAGCAGCTCACATCCTAGAAGCAAGATATCTGGATTCTCATTACTGTTCCTAAAGTAAATGCCTTGCACTACTGTTCCTAAAGGAAATGCCTGAAGAGATTTTTGAATTGGGCACAGGGATACTGTGACAGTGGCTGTTTAGCTTGATTTTGAAGCATGTAACTTGAGGATAGTTGGGAAATCTTTGCAACAGGTTTTAACAAGGACAGAAAGTAATAGGAAAAGAGAGAATAGCTTTTAACTGAGTAAGGATAAGTTTAGATTAGATTTTAGGAAGAAATTCTTTGCTCTGAGCATGGTAAGACCCCAGAACAGGCTGCTCAGGGAAGCTGTGGATGCCCCATCCACTGGCAGTGTTCAGTGCCAGACTGGATGGAGCTCTGAGCAACCTGGACTAGTGGAAGGTGTCCCTGCCCATGGCAGGTGAGTTGGAACCAGATGATCATTGAGGTCCCTTCCAGCCCAAACTATTCCATGGCTCTACGACTGCAGTGAGGATAAGGATGACTGAAGAACCAAAAGTAGCAAATAATGATGACAGGTCACATAGTGTGATCTGAATATCTTTGTTGGGATTGTCTCTTTGAGTTCTTTTGATGCAACAAAGCTCAAAATTATACTAGGAATTACTAAAAAGGAGATACTGAAAAGTGTTGCTAGTTTTAACATCATGTGCAGTGAATAAGTGAACTAATATGTTCTGGTGTCTTGCAGAAGAAAAAAAAAATAATAATCCCTAATTGAATCTTTGAATTTGAACAAAGGAGTACAATTGAAAAAGGGAAGACGACAAGTTTCATCTTCAAAAAGACCGGAAATCGTTGATGAAGCTAGAACTACAGTTCTGTTCACCATAGTTCATCAATAAAAGAGTGGAAAAAATGAGATAGGTACAAACATGAAGCCATAATAAAGCAGAAAATGCATTAGTTGCATTAAACAACCATATGATTTGGTTTATTTATTCTGTTTTATTTCAGTAAATGAATAACTTTTAGAAAGAAAATAATATATTCAAAAAATAATTTTGATCCAGTAGAGAAGGTCTTGATGACTGAAGAACAAGATATTTGAGTTAAAATTTCCTTTTACATTTACATGTGAAAGAAATGGTTCAGTTCACTATTTTTGCCTCCTGGAAACTGATGGTAAGATCCTTTCCAAAACTATTCTTCAACCATGAATGTGTCACTGGTCTCAACAAAACAGTAAGAGATTTCTATGGTAGGTACATATAAAGAATCAAACTAAATCATGTTTTTGGTTTTTAAGAAATATTAATTCATTAAAAACTCTTAGTCATTAAGCTAGGGAACATCATAGTTATGTTATAATGCATTCACTTATGCCTTACTCTGACTAATCCAAATACTGTGAGAAAACAATCACTATGAACTCCTAGGGACAATTGCTGTTAAGCATACTCCCCAAGACGCTGTTCAGTGCGATTTCTGGTTATTCCTGCTGTCCACACCCACTGCTGCAGTCTTCAGCACCACCTACACAACCTCAGTAGAACATTTGGAAAATGGGATCGGGAGCTACAGCACTTCCTGTGTGTATCCCCTTGACTCCCGTAACATTTCAAACATCACAGAAAATGCTTCTTATCGCTGTTATCAGTTGATCATTGAGGTCCGAAGCTCACCTTTTGGAAAAGTAATTTGCAGCCAGATCTCCTCCTACTGGAGAAAGTCTTTGTCCTTAGGACATGTTATGGGCAAAGAGTGAGAATTGACTTTCTCTGGGGAGTGGGACGGTGTCAGATGTGCTTTGCTCCTGGTAACCTGCCAAGAAGGCAAGAACGAGAACAAGAACAAGAATGCTCCTCAGAGCCTGGGCTGCATAAGAGGTGGATAAAAGCAAAGCAAGAGGGGAGATGCTGAAACCCAGTGCTGAGAGGGAGGGTAAGAGAGCTGTGTTCAAGGAACCTGGTTTACAGCTGGAGAGCAGTGTTGCAGGAGGGGCAGTGATGATCACTCACGTGATCTCTCTCACACTCCTTTTTCTGCAGGGAATCCTACATCTTCACTCCCAGTCCTGCAGGACTGAATAGACTGGAACAATATCAGGTGCTGTGAAAGCTGGGAATTGGAAGATGGAGGGGAGGGGAGGGGAGGGGAGAGTTGAATTGGAAGGGACCTACAATGGACCCTACATCTCATCCAACTGGTCAACCACCAAAATTTAAAGCATGTTGTTAAGGGTATTGTCCAAATGACTCTGGAAGGCTGACAGAAAGCTTGGGGCATCAACTCCTCTCTAGGAAGCCTGTTCCAGAGTTCGACCACCTTCTTGGTAAAGAAATGCTTCCTAATGTC
>VWYO01013205.1:14720-90930 GCA_013400275.1 Rhadina sibilatrix | reverse complement strand
CAGTCCAAAAGTGAGTCCTCCTGGAGTGGCAGATGTGGTTCTGGTGGGGTAGAGATGATCCTGTAGATCAAGGGTCCCGTGGTGGTGAGAGGAGGTCCAGTGGTGGTGAGAGGGGGTCCAGTCTTCCTCCAGGAACTGGGTGAAGCTAGCTGCCTTTGTGTTCTGTGTCTCAGTTTTATCCAGATAGGAATGGTTGGCTCCCCTCACTGGGCGGAACATCTCACAATAGGATGATGTAATGTGGATAGTCCATTTTGGGGATGTGTGCTTTTAGGGGTGTCTTAATGGTCCATTAGCAGAAAATATTCCCCGGGTGGTGAAAGAGATAAGAAACACTGCCCTACCTGGTTTTAACAGTTGTCCCATAAGGCACCCACCCCCCCTCCTTCCAGAGTTACAAGAGATAAAGAACAACTCTCCAACTGCTTTCAGCAAATGAAATAGAATACACATTTTTGGTTCCATAACCCAAGACAAAGTGGAATATTAATCTAGACAGTATCTAGGAGATTTCAAGATAGTAAAGCCTTACAATAACTTACTCAGTATTGATATTTTAATTATTTCCACATTTTAAATTAAGAGTACTTGAAGTTAATATTTTCAATTCTCCAATAAAAACGAAATAAAATTCATATTTTCCATCATTTTGGCATTAATTTTGGTACAGGAGTTACTTGAACTGAAATATACATTTCCAGGCTATTACTAAGATTGGTGTTAATATATTTCTTATTCTTTTTAATCCTAATATAAAATCCAGTGGGGGAGATTGCAATTTAACATAATACATTCCCTGTAATCTGAGCATATTTTCCTATTTCTTGTAACACTTTCTTTTCATACATTAACTTCCATTCTTTTTTTCTCTGATGAGAAAACATGACATTCACACATTGGGAATAAAGAAATTTTTGTAGTCAATCCATGTGGGAGTCCAGGGCATTCCTTTGGAAACCCTGGACGAACAGAGACCTGTACTGGGGGTTTAAAACCTGTACAGGGGGGTCTGAGATATGTACAGGGGGGCTGTAGACCCTGGCATAGACCCGAGACAGGCAAGGGCCTCGACTACAGTCCGTGGGAAAAGCTACCAACACTATGGGAGGAATTGCAAGCCCTCAAAGGTAAAAGAAAGTAATAATATTTTCACATTAGGGGTTCTAGAATAGGAATGACCAGAGGATTGTGGGCATTGCCCTAGGGTCTTCTCCTTCTTCTTCGTCTCCATTTTGTGCAGTGGTGATGACATTAAGTACATTTAGAGGGATTGGGTCAGAGTAAAAAACACCTGTTTAGTGTAGAGTATAGATATTTGTTCATAATTGTAAATAATGTGCACGTAATTTTCTGTATATAAGATGATGAGCCATGGGCAGACAGGCAGTCGTCACCTGTTGCCCGTGCTGTCCAGACCTTGGCAGAGCTCAGAGAAAAAGAATTGTGATAAGATAAAATAAATAAGAAGAACAACCTTGAAAATGAACATCTAAAGACTCCTGGTCATTTTTGCGGGCAGCTTGGGGCTTTTCAAAGGACAAAGGGTAAAGACCACCTTAATCTTGGGGAAGCAGAGACCCCAAGAAATCCAGTTTTGAAAAACTGGGATTTAGGCCTATTAAATTATGCTCACCCATTCTGTGGTCCATCGCAGGACACTGGGTTATGCCAACAAAGCCCTTTGTAGGTCCACCTTGCAGCCTGGAGTGAAGGACTGATTTGGCTATAAAAAATGAAAAAGTACTATTCTTCTTCTACTAACAGATGACTGTAATTCATACCTGTTTCCCACTGCAGTGAGACAGTGAAAATTCTAGCTGATCTTTATAGTAAACTATATTTTATGATATATTTTAAATAGTGCTTTAGAAAACTATGTTTTAGAAGCCACTTAGTGAATATTGAGCACTGTGCCTGTTACCCTTTACAAAATTTAAGGCACTACAAGTATCTGGGGCCCCTCAGTGATAAGAAGAAGGACTAACCAATACACAACAGGATAACATGGCTAGGAGTGCAGATAAAGAGAAAAACACAGACTCTTAGCCAACAAAAACTGACTTCTTGCCTTGAAAATGTGCCAAAAGAGCCAAAGTACACGCGAGAGAGATAAAGGTGAAGTTTGCTGAAGAAGACTCAGTTTCCTTCATCTTCTGGAGACCCTCAGAGACCACCACAACAAATTGAGCATGCCCAGAAGGGTGTGGAGTTAATTACCATATGAGGTGGGGATGGGCAGGGCCAGGGAATGAATATGTATGAGGTGGATTCTGCAATGTCATGTCTATGTAAACCCTCAGGGAATAATAGTGGGGGCAAGCTCTCTGGTGTTTGTGCATGTCTTTGGTGAAGTTACTCCCCACACATCTCAAAGTTGATTAAATACATACTGCTCTAACAACTATTATTAGTTGTGGAGTTCTTTCCACCCCATTTCAGTAGCACCTCATGGTGTGGTACTGGAGACAGTGTAAAGAAAAGATAGAAAGTACCAGTGGTTCTGAAGGCCAGAATGCTCTCGGGCCTACAATGTGTAAAATAATGGCAGCAACACTTCAACAAACTCCTCTAAGGAAATAAAGTTGTACTTCAGTTCTTTGCTCTGACCTGCATATTATTTGGTCCTGAATGTGGTGTCGTAGTTTTTTACTGATGATCTGTAGTTTTAATGTGCATTTATCTTTCTAACATGCCTGGTAAAAAGAGACGCTGTCTTCACATTGTCTTCCTTTTCCTGTTCTAATCTCCCTCTTCATATTAGGCCAGCATTTGCATCTACGAAGGCATGCAGTAAGCCAGCTCAAGCTCTGGTCTTCTGAAAAATAAGTATCATGTTGTATTAGTATTAAATATGTTGTCAGAAAGTGAAAATAAATAGTTGGGGGCATAAAGGAGGTAAGAGCAGCCATCTCTTTCCAGTGACTATACTAATTTATAAGCATATCAAAGTACAACCTCAGAAACTAATTACAGGTAGTAACTTTCTCTTTCATCTCGGTATAAGAAAACTCTTTTTTTTCCACTCTGTGTTAGTTCATCTTTACATCTCAAGGAGTGTTTTACCATGCTAATGAACATAGCATGTTTTGCATTTGTCAGCTTTTTTCAAGTGTTTACAGGAGGGTGAAAACTATAATGAGCAGGAAAATGTGGCTGTGAAATATACTGAAGGTAAGCAGAATGGATTTCTTATGGCTTATCAGGCTGACTTCTGGCCTCCAGAAGAATTTGTTGTTTGGAAGAGACAGTATTTACTTCCAAATAAGTACACCTCTATTATTCAATATATGACACCTGGTGCATTCCCATGGAGTTTTTAAGGCTGCACAAGACAATTCACTGCTAGCAGAATAAATTACATATTTTCTTCTTGCATTGGTAGGCTCTGTCTCTTAGTTCCATGCAGAAAGGGAAGATATCAGTTATATGATTTTATAGCAACTCTATATTAGGTCTAATAGTTTGGTTTTTTTGTTTTTTGGGGAGGTTTTTTGGGTTGTTTTTTTTTCAGTGTTTCTACATCAGGAGCTTTACATTGAGGATTAGTACAGGTTTTACAGCTCATCTCTCCCATTCCCATAACTAAAAATTTAGTTATAAGACACGAGTGAACAACTCTTTTCAAAACAATTTTTTTCTATAGAAAATTTCCCTCTTTGACAAATTTCCATTTTGTTGAAATTCTTCAATTCTTACTGGAAAAAGGAAAAAAAATCCCCAACAAAAAAATCAATCCATGTGGAACCATGTTCCTCTACTGAAATGGCATGGTGTTTTTTGTCAGATGTTAATACCCTTGTAAACGATTAGGTCATCCTTTGCTAGTTTTTGACATCCCCTTATGGCATTTGAGGACTAGGCACATATAAAACCCATATTTTAAACCTCCATTCTCTTTCAGCAAAACTACATCTTCCACAATGTCAAATTAGTGCTGCATGAGAACCATTCTGTTTGCTTGCTGCCTAACAAAATATAATCCCTTATCCTGATTGGTGTTTAGGGATGCTACTCTTGTGTAAAATATAATTAACATTATTAATGCATAATTATGTCAACATCCCCATTCCTATTAGAGAAGGCTTGTTTGTCTTGAGTTTTTGTAAACACAATTAAATATAATAGTTAATTAAGGTACTGAAATCACCTAATAGCCAATTGTATGTTTATCTAGGGACTCTTGAGTAGAAAGGACACCAAACCAGAAATACAAAATCAAAATCACAAATATTGTGATAAAACTGATCATCACTAAAAACTACTAAGAATGTTATATTCCACTACTTTCATCAGTTTCATCCAATAATTGCTTTAGAAATTTCAGAAGGGTATTATTTAAGTTTCTTAAAGAATTTAAGAGTGGCAAAACTTGTCCCTTTGACTTGAGGAAAAGTTATCAAAGGAAGAAGTAACTCCCCAACAAATCACAAAGGATGGAGACTGTCCTACCTTTCTGGCAACCTGTTCCACTGATTTCCCTCGGGCAAATGGGGAAAAAGCTTCTAATTCCCAAATGGAACCTCTCCTGCATAAACACATGCCTACCACATCTCTTACTTCAACCAGCAATGCTGTGAAGAGCTTGACTGTATCTTCTTCATGGCTTCCCTCTAGGTACTGACCAGCTGGTTTTAGGTTCCCCCCTAGCCACCTCTTCCCTCCCTGAACAAGCCCACTTCCCTCAGCACCTCTTCATATGGCAAGTGCTCTAGCCCTTCCTTGTATTTGGGGTACCCACTCCTGGATGCAGTGGTCTAGATCTAAACAGTGCTGACTAGAAGGGAATACAGCCTAGGGTGCTGTTGCCTTTCCTGGTTGCACACAGATTCCTGTACAGCTTGCAGCCTCTCAGCTCTTTTTCTGCAGAATTGCTCTAGTTCCCAGTCTTTGCTGATGCCAGGAACTCTTCTCTCCCAGGTGCAAGACTTTGCATTTGTCACTGCTGACTTCCAAAATGTTCCCTATTTGCTCTATCCTCCAGCCTGTCCAGGTTGTTTTGAAGGAAAGCCTGGACACTGAGCATACTGGTTGATCCTTACGTTTCATATCATCTGCAAATTTGATAAGGGCACATTTCATAATCTCCTCCCAGTCATTGCTACATATCGAATGGGATGTGTTTCAGACAGATCCCTGCAGTATCCTTGCAAGAACTTGTCTGTTTCTTCTCAAGTAGAAAAAGTCCACCCCACTCAGCACCACTCTCGCAGCCTGATTATCCAACTTGTCTTTTTACAATTTAGTTGCCCACCCATCTGCTCTGTAATATCCCTACTTGGATATGAGGATATTGTGGCTGACAATGTTGAAAGCATTGATGAAGAAAATCACATATACTACTGTCTTGTAATCTGAAAATCCAAGCATTTTGTCATACAAAGCAATTAGGCCAGTCAGGGCTAATTTACAAATCATGAATTTCTGCTGACTACGCCCAACCATCTAAGACACCTCAGATTTTTGTAACAAGAAAAATTTTTCTTGTGAACTACCCCTTTTTTCTGGTATTGTGTTTACCCTTCCAGTGCTTCTTGGACTGTAATATTGTCAGCAGACTTTCCTTCAGCAGACTGGGGAAGGGCCGGGGGAATGTGAATTCAGTATTTCAGCAGCACATTTCTTCCTTTGTTAGTAGGCCAATGATATCCACGGGAATCTGAGAGTCCACACAGAAAGATAGTTTTTGTTTTCTTTTTACCGCCGGCTTCTTTCTTAGCAATTGTTATCTACTATGAAAATTACACAATATCATTCTCCAGCCCCAAGTAGCATCAAGATTTTTGTTTTCTACAAAGATGTATGTTTGTCAGGTCCGTACCACACACAATATTTTCTGAGGTTAGGCTCAAACAGCTCAGGCAATAAACACTTTACCACTAACCAATTACTGAAACAGGGCAATATATGACCCTGCACTGTCAATGCAAGGCCTTTTATTAGAGACAAAATCAAATTAAACAAAAATCACATTCACTTGGCTCCCAGACACGACACAAACGGTAGAAGAGCAGCAGTGATGTTCAGTGAGGAATACTTGGAGCACATCCCATGGGGTGTCGGGGCAGTGGTCACCAGCAGGAGCGGTGTGCTGCGCCTGGCCTCTCACGTCGTTTCTCTTCACTAGAAATAAAACAGGAGGAAAAAAATTAATCACTTCCCATGTGTCCTAGGGTGACTTTATGATGCTTGTATCCCCAATCGTCTGTTCTGTATGTGCTGTATATTAAGTTCTGTACCTTTAAAATGGTTCTGGGAGCGAAGGGGGAGAAAGCAGCAGCGCGCAGTTTGTTTTGGGAAACTGCCTGACTCCCACACGGCCTGGCTGGGGTCTGAGGCACGGACAGTGGTGGGACAGAGAGCTCCTGTGCTTTTAGTCAGTTTTAGCTGGCTGAGGCAGAGAAGTTCCCTGGACTGTTTTATTTTTCTTTTCCCTGGGACTGTTTAAATCTGCTCTGGACTGACAAACCCAGAGGAGCAGCGAGGGCGGCACCTGCGGCCGCCGGGCCTGGAGCTGCGGAGGGAGTGGAGCTGGTGAGAGGCTGAGGGAGCTGAGCTGCACCCACGGCAGGGACTGCCTCAGTTTGCCAGCTCTCTGCGGAACGGCCAGAGGGTTTATTGCTTCATATTTTTCATTCTTTGTGCTTGTGGGCATCTTGTTTGTTAAATAAATAGTTTTTTCCGCTTTCCAGAGGAATCCCCTTTGGAGGCTTCCTCCCAAATTTGCCCTAAACCAGGACACCATGTCTTACAGTAACAAAAATGTTTGGAAGCTTTGTGATGTCAGAAGTCAGAATCAATACCCTTTAGAAGAATTTTGTGCTGTTCTCATGAAAAAATATCCTGTTGTCTCAGGATAGGTTCTCTCTGTGTGCAAGAGGCTAATCCACACACAGTCGAGGCATTTGATTTATATATGGTTCTGTGCAGAAAGGGGATCTGGATGTCAGTTTCATAAAGCCAGCACACTGCCTATAAAATTTTTTCAATATTATACATTTTAGCAAACAAAAGCAATAATGTTGATTGGCTACAAATCACATTGTTCTCTTATTAAACAGTATTCTATCTTCTACTGGTTAAATGATTCTCTTACTTCTCCTGCTAATTAGTCCACATACTAAATCCTCTGCTTTTGAGCTGGTGCCCTCCTTAAGACAGTGATTCTGATGCCACCCTTTGCCTAGTTAGATGAGATGGCTTTGTTTTATTCCTCATAATCTGGCATTATCTTGGTTGTTTCTCCAAGTCCTTGGTTCACTGGTTCAGTTATGTCTGGGTTCAGTTGATGCATTGAAAGAAGTTTCTTTCTTTTATTCTTTTCTCTATAGCTGCTGCATTACTGAGACATGTTAAATGTAATTTATTTCTTTGAGAGCCATACATCAATATTAGTGTATGTCAAGTGTGCTGAAATCAAGTATCATAGGCAACTGAAGGCTGTAGTTAATTTCTATATTGCCTAATAAAAGGCAAATCAGGAGTCAGTGTGAATAAAAGCTTAAGAACCCTTCTTCATCAAGAGTGTCAGGGACCTGTATAAACATACAACTATTAGTAATATTTAGTCAATGCATGTGCTACCACTACCACAATATCTACACACTGGCTTCAAATGCATCCTTAGGCACCAAAACAGAGAGAAGGCTAGAGAGACTT
Organism: Rhadina sibilatrix; assembly: GCA_013400275.1. Lineage (NCBI taxonomy): Eukaryota > Metazoa > Chordata > Aves > Passeriformes > Phylloscopidae > Rhadina > Rhadina sibilatrix. The sequence continues at coordinate 83,274 of VWYO01013205.1, read as the reverse complement.
GGGAACTTGAAGCTGAAGACTGAATATCTGGCTGACAATCTAGACCAACTCAATACTTGAAATCCCTGACTGGGACCATGGGTACTACTGAGTTCTGACAACACAAACATCTTAGAGGGAGAGATTGACTCATTAGCATCAAACTGTCATGGGCAAAAAGTCCCCCATATGTTAAATAATAGATGTTTGAGCCACCCTAGTTAAAAGAAAGTCTGATGAAAATAGAGAAAATCTCACATTCTTGTTATGTTTAGTTACTTAAATTCTTTTCAGGAATGGAATTACTACTATGCACATATTGTCATGTGTGCCTGCCTGCAAGAGGAGAAAGAGGGAGTATCAGGGTGAGAAAAGTGCCCTCCTCATGGAGGCCTCAGCCCCTGAAAATATTCTGGAGAAGGACTAGTGACTGAGGTTAACTGCTTTGAGGGGGCTCTGTGGATAGACCTACTGTCTCCAGGCCTTTTCCTGATGAAGCTGCCAACGATTATGCCAAATACAAGAATGACTTTGCAGTATGGATGAGTATCTTCCAGCCTCATACTACAGTTTACACACTTCTTGGCATTGAAAAGGTCATGTAAATACACATGGAAGCAAAATAGGCTTTTTTAAGGGGATACGTTTTCTTCAACTACCCTTGGATATGTGTAGAATCTAGCACCGCCATTTGGCAAATGACACATACAAAACATATTAGTCAAAAATGCATGCTCTTGAACAAGAGGGATGTTAAGAGTTCATGAATTCAAGTTTAGATTTAGTATTCACAAACTGATATTAATTTGCTGTGGGAATATGTTGATGATAGTTTTCATGAAAGGCACTTGGACATCTCTTACCAGCCAGAATAAACTGAAATGTTATTAAAGTAATTTAATTTAGCTAGTGTATGAGTGAAATTTCACACTGACACATAAAAAGCATTGAGCAGAATTTTCCTTCCTAAAATAAAACTGATTTTTCTGACAGATGTCGGTGTTTCACAACAGTAGCCATGATGCAACTATGGAAACTAACTGAAAAAGGCTTTGAAGAAAACGTTCACTGTAGGCTGGATACAATAAGTCAGATAATGTATTTTGATTAGTAATTTCCTCCTCTATTTGATACTATTCTTTACAATAGGAGACAACATAAAGAGGAAGGAAGCAAGTGTGTCTACGTGTCTAAAGATGAAATTAATTATTGTAACAAAAGGTTTAAGTTATGTCTTTGGGCAAAGCCTTTTAGCACAGATAAAGAAACAATTGGATGTATTGTTTGAGAGCATCCTGTAGTTCTTATAGCTGCATTGTAAGTACAAGTAAAGGACACACCTATTGGTGTGAAACTGTGATTCTGGGTCTTACAGAAGCCTCATTTTTCATTTATTTATATGACGCAAAACACACTGATTACAAAGCTAAGATTTCTTTAAGAGCAAGAGCAAACTTAAGACTGTCCTTCAGGAAGTCACATGTCTACTGGGACAAAAAGCCTCCACATGATGAAATCTGGAGTGTAATGAATGTGAAGAATAGATTAAAAATGAATGGGACATGATGTTTGCAACATTGCTAAACCTGTCTGGCCCTGCACATTTGAAGACCAGTATTTTCAAAAGCTTTTAAGCTAAGTCCACGTTTAGCACACAATCTGTCCATTTCACTTAGCTGTGGAAAGTAAGGCACCTAATTAATTACCACCTTTTAGACTCCCTCTAAAGACAACAGAGGGAGGTAAATGTTTGTAGATTACCTTGTTTTAAGAGGACTGTTTAAGCTGGGTGTTATCATTGATCTCCACAGAATACGAGGGCAGTCAGCTAATACTAGTGCAGTGGTTTTGGTTCGCCAATCAAATTTTTTGATTTTGATTTTTTGTTTTTTACCTCTTTAGCAGTTGCAATTGCACAAGCACAATCCCTTGTAGAGATTTTGACTTACTTGCATCTTTCATGGAAAAACATATTTAGGATACCTATAAGGTATCTCTGAAAATATCTGAATGCTACTTTTAAGGCGTATGAGAAATTCTTCCTAGATCTTGAATTGAAGGCATGCGATGAGCTTTGAGGTGTGTACTATGAGCCTCTAAAGTTTCACCTTACTGTCCCTTCCTCAGATCTGCTTTAAAAAGTATTTACCCAATGCTGCTCTTCCTTGCCCCTTAAGAATCACCATATGCACAGGGCATCCTGATTAACTGTATCCTGACATTCAGTCAGGTGAAAGCATGTCCCTGTTCAGGTGATTTCAGTACTACATAGAAACTTGTTAAATTAAGTGAGAACATTTCTTTCAATTTCACTCAGATCTACTGACAGCTGAGACAAATTACATGTTAAACCAAAGATGAAACATTTAATCAATCACAAAGTAGTTTTCTATGAAGTAGGGAAAAAGTAGGAGAAGTGGCTACATTTTTTAACTGTGATTTATTTGTGTGTTTTTATAACACCCTTCAGCCAACGATTTTACAGAACTTGCTGGCAGCTTTCAGAAAGCTTTTAGAATACAAAAGAAGCAGTGAAGTCAAAGAAAGATAATCCTTTTGTTTCCTCTTCATCCTTTAATATAATACTTGTTATTTTCTACCCCAGACACATCAGAGACAGAGCTAATGAATTATTTGGTAGAAATGAAATTCAGTTTTAACTGAAATGAGGAAAAAATCTTCAGGAGAGAATAATCTTCTTGGAATATATGTCACAAACTGCAGCTAGCAAAATAAAATTAATGTCAGTGTCACTGGTGAAAGAACAACAATTGAATTTCTTAAGAAGTTAACAAAAAATGAGATCTCACCAACCTACATTCTGTTTAGATTTGGATTTATATATGCAAAATCCACTTATTATTTGAAGCAGCAGACTAGACTACCCACTTGCCAGGGCAATTTTTTCTTTACATACTTACCTTACAAAGCCTTTTTACCTTGAAATCCCTTGAGACTATCTGCATGCACCACCCAGTGTTCACAGAGACACCTTCTCTGCTAAGTTAAGAACATTCATCACAACCCAGGCTTGGGCAGACAAGCACAGAAGCTTCATTTATATTCCTGGAAATACCCAAAAGTTTAGATCTGTCACAACTGCTGCTAATTTCATTTAACATAGTGGTGATATTTTCCTTTGATGTGATCATTTTTTGGTTAGGAAATTTATTCACAAGAAAATTCATTTAGCCAGGTTTTAGTGATGTACTCAAAAGACATAGGTCAGCTGGAAGCTGATTTGAGCTTACCATAAATCATTGTTCAGTCCTGACTTAATTATTACTTTTCAGGGGGACAAAATATGAGCTAGGCAGCCTGACCACCTGAACCTGGAGAATTTTTTTTAGTTTGTAGACTACTTTGCAAAAATCAGAAAGCCATATCATGCCTTTTCCATTCTAAGGAGAAAATTAAATATACTGTATCCCAAATGGTTGGAGGCACTTGACATTAAGTATTGGTTCCCTATACTCTCAATGGATGTAACAGAAACACGTTTTAAGTAGAGTGGATCATTTTCTCTGTAGTAAATGAATAGAAAGAAATTGAGAGAAAAAAAGCATGCAAACATGTTAAAAATTAATGTCATATTTGCTTCAGACCATTCCTCCAGATATGTGCACTTTAAGACAATCATAGAATCATGTTGCCATAGACTGGTTTGGGTTGGAAGGAACCCTTAATGTCATCTAGTCCAACCCCCCTGCACTTAGCAGGCACATTTTTAACCTGATCATGTTACTCAGAGCCCTGTTCAGTCTGATCTTGAATGTTTACACAGATGAGGCATCCACAACCTCTCTGGGCAACCTGTTCCAGTGTTTCACCACACTGCATGTAAAAAATTTCTTCCTTATATCTAAATCCACCCCCTTATAGCTCAAAGCCATTACCCCTTGTCCTATCACACAGAGTCTGATAAAAACTCTGTCTCCCAGCTTCCCTTCAATTACTCAAAGGCTCCTTTAGGGTCTCCCTGGAGACTTCTCGAGGCTAAACAGTTCCAGCTCTCAGTTTTTCCTCACAGAGGAGGTGCGCCAGCCCTTGGCATCTTCATGGCCTTCCTCTAGACTTACTCCAATGGGCCCATGTCATTCCTTTGCTGAGGACACCAGAGCTGGACACAGCACCCCAGTTAGAGTCTCCTAAGAGAGTAGAGGGACAGAATCACCTCCCTTGACCTGCTGGTCACACTTCTTTTGATGCAACCCAGAGCACTTTAGGCTTTCTCAGCTGCAAGCACATATTGCCAGCTCTTGTCCAGCTTCTGATCTGCCAGCAACCCCAAGTCTTTCTTGGCAGGGCTGCTCTCAATTGCTTCATCCCCCAGCCTGTGCTGATGCCTGGAGTTGAATGCTCTGTGCTATCATGACAATACATGTCCAGTTTTGTTTGACACGTTCATCCAAATACCAAAAGCAGCAATATGATTTTTGTTTCCTGTAGGGGAAGATGAAACTAAATCTATACTATTCTATAGCTTTTTTAATCCCCTTTTGCTGAGTGACCACCTTCCTACATAGCAATCATTCAAAATGTGCCAGTTATCTTAATCAGCTGGAAGCCATCATATTATATGGACACTGAGAGGTTGTGCCTGTAAGCTCACTTGAGGAGGAAGCATGGGAAGCTGGAGAGGAGGAGGGATAAAAGCAGTGGCTTAGATGTAAATGAACAGTGGTAGTGCCTTTTCTCTCAGTCCTGTAGTGAGTTGAGAAACAACTGCTACAGAACATCAGCCTAGACCAGCCGGGTCAGGGCTGGAGGATGGACAAATGGGGCCCAGGTCTTGGGCAGGGACTCTGACCAGACATGATGAGGACAGACTGCTTTGGTGTTTCAGTGACCCATGGATGTGTGTATTGTGGTGGAGAAAGAGGGTGCAGCTCAGCAGGGAGGATGTCTGCCTGGAAACACCTGCCTTGGTCTCAAGAGCAGAAAGAGGGCTTCCTGACAGTGGTAGTGATGTCTTTGTGAGTGCTCTTGGTGTTTGTGTGTCTGCCAGGATCAGCACTGCATTCTGTACTGATCTCTGCAGCCAGACGTGAGTGAGGTGTGTGTATCTGCACAGGACAGGAGAATTCTCCTGAGACTAAACATTCACTAGATGAACTAGAACATTCACTGGCTTCCTTTACCATTTTCTCTGGGCTGTGGTTCCACTAATGGGGTTCCTGCAATTTCCTTAATTGTAACTGAAGGTCTCTTTAAGAACACTGGCAGTCCACCACTGTCAAATGTTCATTGTAAATATGTTACACTGAAACCTATCAAGATTTCCACATGGACACAGAGAAAATTACATCTTGCTTAAGTTTCATTTTATTAGGTCACCATTTTTAACCTCATTAATATGTTTACACCAATGGGAAAATTACCTGCTTGTCTGTGAAGGATCAGTTACTTAAATTATTGAAAGATTATTTGCTTTATCAGCTCTGGCCACATTACACATTCTCAGTGGAATGTGGTTTTGACAAAGAGCTGCAGAAAGGGTGCATGATATGAATATATATTCCATCAGACCATAGTAGTAGTCTGGAAACCCATTTGAATTAATTGTTGTGGTTTGTTGGTTTTATATTAGTGTATCATGCATGTCATTCATGAAATATCTGGCATGGTTTAGCAAACATGATTTTTAAGTTGCTCATTCTTCCATGATTTGACTATGATCAGTTAGAATTATTGTCTTGGGGGGGTCTTTTTATAATGCATATGTGTTTTTAGCAAAGAAAGAATTTTAAAAAATCCTTTTAACTGAATGTACTTGAATTTTAAGTTTTTCACCCGTTTCGAAAAAGGTCAGCTTCATTGTGCCCATACAAAGGAATATCACAAGAATTTTCAATTTATTCACATGGAAACTGCAATTTCTGTTAGGTCTACACACATGAATGAGGAAGAGATCTACAAAAATGCAGCTTTTCCAACCACTATTTGAAAATTGCCCACAAACAGGCATGAGTGGAAATTACAGAATCTTGAAGTTATTATAGTTAAAAGGGACAATAAAAACCATCCTGTTCCAAACACTTGGCCATGGGCTGGGATGCCTTTCACTAGACTAGGTTGCTCAAAGTTCCATCCAGCCTGGCTTTAAATACTTCCAGAGATGGAACATCCACAACTTCCCTGAGGAACCTGTTCCAGTGCCTCACCATCCTCAAGAATTACTTCCTAATAGCTCATCTAAATGGACCCTCTTTCAGTTTAAAGCCATTGCCCTTGTCCTGTCACTACAGGCCCTTGGGAAAAGATTTCCAGCTTTCTTATGGGCACACTTCAGGCACTGAAAGACTGCTTCAAGGTATCCCTGGGGCGTGTTCTTCTTCATCCAACTCTCTCATCCTGTCTTCATAGGAGAGTTGCTCCAGCCCTTTGACCATCTTCATGGCCCTTCTCCAGACTTGCTCCAACAGGTCCACATGAGGGAAAGGAATAAATGACTAGACAATTAATTTCCTTTTTCATCTGTATTCTTAGCACCTAATATTCTGGAAACCTTGAAAGAAAACAGTAAATCCTATCAAGACCCTATTACACGTCATGATCTAGAAAACCCCGCTATATGCTGTAAACAGAATGCATATAAATGGAACTACTTTAAACTGAAATCTTAGGTGTTCTGTGTACTTTTGTGTACAAATTTTACCCAAAGTCATCTATAGCTCTTAAGGAGAATTAAAATGCTGCTAATGAAACTTCAGTAGTACAAAATCTGTGAGGACTAAGGATAAAGTAGGTATGCATAAACTCCATTAGCTTGAGATTGTTTAACACTGTCAGTGACATAGGCATGCCAGTAATAAGCATGAGGAAATCTTGAAGACTTTTCATACTGATAAACAAATGACTGTTGTCAAGAAATTTTGTCAACAAAATCCTAGAAATAGAGGAAAGTAGACATTAAACGGTAAGATGACCACCTTAGTTTGAAAGCACACATGGTGAAAAGGAAGGAAATCAGCCAATTTGTGGGTGGAGCAGCTCACATCTGAGGAAAAAAATCTCGGGGAAACTTAATACATGAAGCTCTCTGAAGTTTCCTCAATGTGTATCACTGATCCCTTAATTATTGCTAGAGCTATTTGACTGGTCATGCATTAAGAAAATATGCTACTGTCCATAAATATGGTTTAAATAACAGTAGATTTGGTTAAGACTACAAAAATTTTATTAGGTAACAAAAGAAAATTGCTTTCTAACACTTTAATTTGAAATTAATCTAGATAGGTGTCTGAAAAATTCAGATAAGGGTTAATAGCATATTCAGAAATACTTAACACTAATATCCACTGATTCAAAAAATCTGTTTATTGGCACATTATTATTGCAGAGATTTTGATATTCCAAGATGTATAGAGGACAGACAGATGCTGTTGTTCTAGTAACAGAGAAATAGTTTATAAAAGAATACATAGACTCAAAGCAGACAAATGAATTTGCCATATCAGCTCATAACACAAAACATGTCATTACAGTATATCACTACAGTATCATTGCATCACAAGACAACATGAGATGCATTGCTGTGACATGATGAGATAGGGCTAAAAAGTTGCAAATCTAGGAGGTAGGATATGTGGAATTGCTCAAGTATATAATTATGAGACATAACTTCACAGACAATTCTGAGACTGTATTTTTGGACACTGTAAATATAGCAGCTGAGAAGGCTGAGAAGACAGCCAAAGACAAGCAATATCGTTCCCCACAAGTTCTAAAGGAAATCAATTCGTGCCACACATAACCATGCAGTTAAAACTGTCTCAATATCAAGCATAGAAAGTAGTAAACATGATGAAAAAATTTTAAAATTACTCTGGTAACCCCAGTGAATTAAATCTGAAATTGTACCAAGTAACTTATGTGAAAGTATAATAAACCATAGAATTAAGAAGTTGATACTTGGATAAAAATATCCTGTGGAAGAATCACCATAGCTTTGTAAAGATAAGCCATACCTCACAAATAAATGGTAGGAAAATCTAACTGTCTAATTCTCCAGGATCCTCAGAAAGCACTCAGCAGGGTTGCCCACCAAATCCAGTTACAGGCAGTAAGCTGTTGTGAAATAAGAGGGAAGTCCCCACAGGGATAAAGATCTCCTTTAAAGCTATAAAACAAATGTAAGGCAAAAGTAAGAGTTAGTTACTTTTCTTTCCTCAGTGGAAGGAGGGAAACAACAGGATCCTCTAGATGTCTTGGTGAAGCTTTGTACTTCATCATGCTCAAGAATGATCTGGAAAAATGCTTAAGTGATTTTGTTTTCTAATGCCTCTAACTGCAGGGCTCTAACTGCAACAGTTTAGTGGGTGGGGTTGGGGAAATAATAAAAGAAACTCATGAAAGTGAGCAATAACAAATGAAAATCAGTCTAGATAAAATAAACCAATGCACAAAGTGAAAAAAATCTTACCTTTATATTTTCATTACTGGATTAATAATTACCTATCACTACTCAAGAAAAAAGATCCTGGTGTTTTCTTCCAAAAACTTAATCTCAGCATACAAAAATATACATGTATAAATATATATATATGTAAATATAACAGCTTATATAAATATACAGCTTATATAAACAGTAAATATAAATCCAAGGTGCATCCACAGCATGAATATATCGTGCTGCTTTGGTGTCTCTCCACTCTTCTATTCATAATGGGTAGAAAGAACATCGTTAGAGAAGGCTGAAAAGGACATTGAAGATTGGAGAATGAGATATTCAACTGCTGATGCAGGTGCTTTAATCCAAAAAAAGCAATCTCTATTTTTCTTTTCAAAGAATTTTGCTTTAGAGAGATGCCTGTGTTCTACATATGCCTAAGTTTTATCCTGGCATCCTGAGTACCAACAAATCTGCTCTTGGTCCATCCAGAACTGCTGCATGAAGCAAGCCAAGGTATGAAGGCTCCTGAGCTCCACACGCGTTGTAGTCAGGTTTCTGCAAACTTTGCACATGTGCCAAATGCTGTGGGCACTCAGACAGCATATGCACCAGGCTGAGATCCTGAATCAGGGGAGAAGGTGTAGCTTCCACTAATTCTCCCCATGGACTCCTCCTTCTACAGGCCATGAAGAGATATAAATATTCATCAGTCATCTCTCAGAGGAATGAGTATGTGTGGGTCCTTCCCACACATTAACTTAACTTCATTAAGTTACTCCATTCTATCAAAATAGCTAAATAAAAAAAGAGTAATTTTATTATAGTACCAAATACAACCTAAAGCTACCAGCTCAGCACCACAGCTCCTAAACTTTCCTGTGTGTCTTTTCATAGTGGGAATAAGCATCTACTCAAAAAATTCTTTTCAAATTGCATAATGTAACAGCAGGTGGCACTGTCACATCAAAACTTGTACAATCATTTCCTGTTGAAGCTGAATCAGATTTTACTCCTAGATAATGGCACTGAAAAGTGAGTGACAAGCAAATTTGCACATCACAATTAAATATCATTTCCTAATTATTCTTCTTCATTTCTGATCAATCAGAAACACTGAGTCTTGCAGTGTTTTAATCCTTTGATTCGAGCTATTACATTTGCCAATACACTTGCAACGGTCCCCTTTGTTCTGTTTAGCCATCCTTGCAGTTCTACATTCCCAGAAGAAATAAGCTGAAGCAAACATAATTATTTCCTCCAAAACTGCCTAGCTAATAAGACAAAAGACTGAAATTTCCTCTCTTTTCACATACAGTACAATGTATGAAAGCTGTAATGACAAAGAAAAATCAACTCTGACTGTTTCTTCAAAGCAAAAGCTTTTTACTGAAAGATTTACCAAATGGCTGGAAGTACTCAAAGACTTCATGAAGGAGGAGCAGGAGCAGTCTGGCGATTCTGAAACACCAACATCTGCAGCTGTAACAGTTCTATCTGTTCATAACAGTATCATCTGTAACCACCTCTGGAAAAGGCCCCAAACTACATGTTCCATGTTTGATATCTACAAGATATATTTTATTTTGCATTAAAATAAAAAAAAGAGATTATTGACAAACATAATAGAAATTGTGGAGCCAAGACAGAAAACAGAAAAATAATATCTGATTTTAAAAAGAATCACACTACTTGAAGTAGAGATTTGTAATACATGGGTAATTATCCACAATAGAGTTAGAGAGCATTCCATCCCAGAGGAAAACTTCTTATACAAACATTATTTTTGGCCTGCACTGAAAAATATAGATTATTAAAATTCAAAATTTTAAACACTGAAGGAGTCATGGAGAAATATTTTAATCTGCTAATATTAAAATGTATTTGAGTTGCAACTGAAAACAAGTGACATTTTGGCTTTTTGGTATAATATCTTAGAGTTATATCACAGGCATCACATTACAAAAGAGAAGGCCAGATGCAGCCCCAGCCTTGACCTGGACCCCTGTGCAGCAGCACAGGCTTTGTGCCTCAGAATACCAAAATAGGGGGCCAGTGCACAACACTGAGTGGAAGGTAGAGACTCTCATTTCAATAAAATGTGTGACATTCTTTCACCATTGCTAGATATCTCCAAAATAGATCTAGGTCTCTTCATCAGCATCTCTGTGTTCATTATCCTGTTTCTGCTGGCATCCAGAACATGGAATGAAGTGCAACAAACAGAAGCTGAGCAGGCGGGTTGGACCACATGACTTCCAGAGGTGTCTTCCAACTTCAATCACTGTGATTCTGTCATCCCAAATCTTTTCTAAGCAAGATTTACTAAATGAAGTTACCAAATAGTGGTGGTCTCCATATAACAGTAGGTAAATTTTTGTGTACTTTTCGAGGGGTTCAGTTAGATTAATTTCCCTAGGCTCTCTCTGTTGTTAATGTGTTACCCCTGCCCCCATCTACTGTAAAAAATCTACAGAGATGCTGTTCAAGCCAGCTGTGAGGGTGTGAGGATGTGAAATTCTTGTCTGTTGCTTCACTTCTGGGCTATTCAGCATCCCATATGAATATGGTGCCTGTGGAAAAAGCCATACAGGCAAAACTCTCCCTTTTAGTAGGATGTGGACTGTACATACCATTGGCAGTGCACACACCATTGCACAAGAGGATCCTCATTGAATCTCCCAGGGGAAGGTCAAGTCTCACCAATGCTGCTGAGATCTGTTCTTCACATTGTTTTAGTGAGGGTCAGCTCTCTTTCCAATGCTTTTAAAATTTGGTTTCTTGTACCAAAACTCCTCTCAGAAGTAGGAAGTTAAGGACTACATAGAAAACCCAAGAAAGCAAGCAACCCAAGTGCTTCAATCTGTAAAGCTATGTCCCTTAAAAGCCAGTTCATGTCATTTCAGGAGTTTGATGTTCTAAGCTATTCTGCTGCCATACAAGATTGAATCAAAGTAAAAAGAAATCAATTGTACAATTTAAATTTAAGCTAAATTAAATTCAAGCCCATGACGTTTTAAATTCATCAAAGGGTATATAAGCTATTTGGGTGGAAGAGCAGAAATAAGTATTTGCTGTTGGCAAGACCTTTCCTTCAGGGATTAGCAAGCCAACTTCCCAAACGCATAAAAGTAATTCCTCAAGGTGAAGAAGTTTATCCTACTTTATTCCATATTGTTACAATTTATTACAACCAATAATCTGGCCCAGTACCTTTAAACTTGCTCATACAACTTTGTCTCCCAGTTATATTTCAGTGCTGATTACAGCATAGCTACCTAGTTAGGTGGTGTATTTAATATGTTAGCACATTTTTCTCTTTGACAACTTTGCAAAGTACAGGAATGTTCCTTCCCTCTTCTGTGCTCCAAAAAGCTTGTACTATTGTGGTGCTTGTATTCTGAATCACACCACAATGCTTAAACTACTAATCTTCTAACATAAGAGAGCGAGCCTTTGGGATTTTATTTCCACCAGTATATTTTACATACTTTTTTAGCACAATCAAGAATCACTGAGATCTTTAGGATGAAAAGCATAAGAAATAGGCCAGGAAAAAATGAGTATTTTCTTTTAAGTCTTCTGGTGAACTGTATTTTAAGATTTCTTTAATCATTCACCAGGTGAAGCTGGTCATTTACAAGCAAAAACAAAAAATAAAAAAGACTGAAAAGAGCTGGAAAGAAATTGCTTCCATCAAAGCACTACTTTTAATTCAAGGAAATCCTTTGTGTAGGGTAAAATTGATAATTAGCTTTAGATGAGATTTTTTTGAGGCTTTTTTCCTGAAAATGAAATTTTACTTATTCACTATAAAATATTTAAATTCTTTTAACAAAGATATTTTTGGCTTAACTCACTTTTTTTAAGTGCAAGTGCCATTTGGTATATTTCTAAGGGTACCTGACATATCTGCTTAGAACTAGCAGATGTGAGACCAAACATGTAAAGCATCCATGCTTCCCCAAGGAAGCAAGTGGAGGCCAAGCAGAAGCATGTCTTTACATGTTGAATAGTTTGAGATGCACACAGGCAAGTAACAGTATGGGAAGACACAGCTGAGCTGAATATGTAAACGGCTGGAAAACAACAGGGAAGAATAATTTTAGAATGATCCTTCTCCTGTATATCCAGACCATAAATATTCATCTCAACAACTTGAAAGCTGATTTAGAAAACAGGAAGGGAGGCACACTTTTTAAAAGTAATATAAATTATCATTAGCCACAGCCAGAGACAAAATTTGCTATAAACCCCATTTTAGAAAAATTAATTTTCTTAGATTTAGTTAATGACATCCAGTCTAGCCACTCCAGCCTGGCAGCTAGGATTTAGCCATAGAACTTAGTTGGAGCCATGAAATGAGAATTGTTGTGAAGCAAATAAAAAGCAGAGATTTCCCTCACACAGAAAGAAGCATAAAGCGCCTGGCAATCATGTTGTGTTGCTGAAGTAGTTCAAAGCAGTCAGTTTTGATGAACAAATTGAACCCTGAGTCACTGGAATTACTCTGGAAGTCATTAAAACGGCAGAAGAAGGAGTCAATATAGTTATTAAACCTGATGATCTCAGGATATAAATTGAGGAAGGGTGGTGTATGTAGTCTGGCGAAGACTGAGAAGATCTCTTTAATACATATCAATATCTCAAAAGCAGAAGTCAAGAGGATGGCACCAGACTCTTCCATGGTGTCCAGCAACAGAATGAGGAGTAATAGCCATAAAATACAAGAAGTTTCAGCTCAACAAGAGTAAGAAGTTCTTTACTCTGAGGGCAGTAGAGCACTGGAACAGGCTGTCCAGGGAGGTTGTGGAGTCTCCCTCTGTGGAGACATTCCAAACCCAGTTGAACATGTTCTATGTAACCTGCTCTAGGTGACCCTGCCTTGGCATGGGAGTGGGACTGGATCATCTCCAGAGGTTGTCTTCTAACCTTAGCAATTCTGTGCTTCTGTGAAAGGAAGGCAAGGCAAGGCAAGAAGATGAAAGCCGATACTGGGAAGGAGACAAAAGACTGACATAAGTGTAGCCACTGGCTGGTTTTAAATTTTTCATGTTGTCCTGGTTCAGGGCAAATTTGGGAGGAAACTTCAAGGGTCCCTCTAGAAAGCAGATTCAAGTGGCCCCTCCCTCAACTGATTTGGGAAAAGATTTCCTTAGAGAAAAGTGGAAAAAAAAAAAAAAAGTTTATTTAACATACAAAGTATTCACAACCAAACAAAAAAAAAAAAAAAACAACCAAAAAAAACCCACCAAAAAACAATAAAACCTCTCGCCGTTCTGAAGAGATGTCAAATTCAGAAAGCCCTTTCCATGGGTGTAGCTTGGCTCCTTCAGTCTCTTTTCAGTCCCTCCAGCACTGGAAAATGCCACGTCCCAGCTCCATTGGGCCACAGGTGTGAGCTCATGGTGTTTTTCTGGGCTTTCAGTCCAGAGCAGGTTTAAACAGTTCCAAGAAAAAGAAAAGCCACCATCCAGGGAACTCCTCTGCCTCAACTAACACAAAAACACTAACTAAAATCAAAGGAGAGCTCTCTCCTGCTGTCCCTGCTGCAGACAGCACCATCCAGGAGCAGAATGCGGAGGAGTGAGAGCAGTTTCTGAAAACAAACTGCGGCTTCTGCTCCCCCTTTGCTCTTGGAACCAGCCTTAAAGGTGCAGAACTTAATATCCAGCATAAACAGGACTGGGGATAGCATCATCATAAAGTCACTCCAGGACACATGCAGAGGGGAATTCAAGTAAAAATAAAAATTGAACCTGAAAGACAATACTTGTTCCAAAAATCAGAGATATCTTGTTAAAATTGATGAATTAGATGAGAACAACTTTCTTCATAAGTAGAATTTAAAGCAAACAAAATTTGGTCAAGATCACTGCAGTTGTTTTGTGGCAAGCAATGATAATGTACAGAGAATGAAAATTCATAGTATCTGTGAATTCACAGAAAATTCATAGCTTAGCAACCTTTGCTCAATATTTCTGCCATTTACTTTTAAAACATTTTTACTCATTAAGCAAAAATTATTCCTACTATAAATGATCATGTAAAGCACTAAAAAGGCACATGAATTTATGCTTTTAAAGACAATTCAAAATGGATTATTTTGCAGAATCACATCCCAAATATTTATCAAACACACAATCTCTTTTATTAATTTTATATATGTTCAATTAAATAAAAGAAAATATGTGTGCTTGACTTCATGGGTTCTTCCTGAAATAACTCAGTTTATTTCCATGTTAAAGTTACACATTTTCTTCTTGATGACAAGTTTTACAGCATTCTTAGATGACAGTGCTTTTGTCAGGAATTATTCCTGACTGACTCAGAAGTTGAGAACTATCAAGCACAGCAGCATGATTAAGGCCAATGGAAATCAAACTAGAGTGGAAAGGAAAGCAATTACAGAAACAAAAAAGAGAAAGGGAAAACATGGCCATGCTCCTTTCAGGCTTTCTACCATTCCATTTAGGCAAAGTCTTGGTACAACACAAACAGGCTTACAGAAGAGGAGATCTGGACATTACAATAGAATACCCTCATTCTTCTGGATTCTAATTCCTTTTCATTTGTCAATATGACTGTAATATTTTATGCTTACTCGAGGTTATTTGTGGTTTTATTGACACTCAAGGTTATTACAGCTATAATATACATTATTAATAATGGTTTGATGTTCAGTAGTGTCTAGGGGAGAACTGAACTGTATTTGCTCCCAGGTGAGCTAGGAATAAGGTTGTACGCTAAATGCAAACCTTAGCTCAAGACACAGAAGCAAAAGACCAAGAGAAGTAGAGAGGATTTCCCCTCTAAAATATAGAAGAATTAGTCAATGCTACAAAATTCCTTCAGAAACTGTCTGTGGAACACAAAACCTGAGTATTTAGCTACTTAGAACTGTGAATTAATCTGTTTGTGAATTCATTATTAGCACTACCTAAGGAGACTTCCTGCAGTCTGATAGATTATGAATTCTTCCTTATTTATGAACACTGCATGCTTGATCCACACTACAAAAAGTCTCATGGAGCCTGAAAAAAAGAATGAAATTAATCAGCACATCCATCATCACCCCTAGGAAAATCTTTCTGACAACAATGAAAGGTTTACAAAACTCAGAGATATTAAACAGATTTTTTGACAGGCTCGTACCCATAAATATACACCTACTGACGTCTATAAAAACACTGCCTGTTGGAGTTTTAATAAGTGAATAACAAAGATATTTACACTAAACAACTGTAACTGGAATACCACAAGTGAGGGAATCAACATATCTAGTTTTATGGTATCTAGTTTTATGCATGTTTGAGGTGATTACTTTCACACATGTGCTTATACTTCTTTGTTTCTCTTCTTAAACACACATAACAAAATCAATAAAAAGTTACTAATGCTGTGTGGGAATTTCCTGTCAGATGATAATTTCTTGTCAGATGATTTATCCTCAAAGTAAAGCCTACAATAAAGAAGGTGGGTTTTAGCTATTGAACAGAAATTACCATGATTATTTATTACTGTGCAGATGTAATAAGAAGCGACTGGATTATTTAGAATTCAGTCTTCTCCTTACAAAAAAAATTTATTGTGCTGGCTTTGGCTGGGGTGGAGTTAACGTTCTTCACTGTTGCTGGTGTGGGGCCGTGTTTTGGATTTGTGTTGAACACAGGATGATAATACAGAGATGTTTTTGTTATTGCTGAGCAGGGCTTACACAGAGCCAAGGCCTTTTCTGCTTTTTGTACTGACAAACTAGTGAGGAAGTTGTGGGTGCATGGGAGGTTGGGAGGAGACACAGCATGGACAGGTGACCCAGACTGACCAAAGGGATATTCCAGACCATGTGACATGCTCAGTATATAAAGTAGGGAGAAGAAGGAGTAAGGGGGGAATGTTTGGAGTTATGGGCTTTGTCTTTTCAAGTCACCATTACTGTGATGGAGTCCTGCTCTCCTGGGGATGGCTAAACACATGCCTGCCCTGGGAAGTAGTGAATTAATTCCTTCTTTTACTTGGCTTGTGTGAGTGGCTTTTGCTTTCCCCATTAAAGTGATAGTATCTCAATCACTGAGTTTTCCAGCTCTTACTGTTCCAATTCTCTCCCTCATTCTGATGGTGGAGGAGTGAACCAGTGATTTAGTGGGGCTTGGCTGCTAAACCATGAGAGTTACAAAACATCATTAGCTCCTACACCCACAGTCAGGTGTGCATGTCATAAGAACTGTTCCACTGAGTGTTCAGATCATATTGTTGGAGTAGTTGAAAAGCCTGGGAAATTTAGTCTGACTAATTAACGAGATACTATTTATGCAAATGTGACTGGCTGAAATTGAGGAACAAGGATTGTTTCTATCCATGAAAGTTTTCTGCAAATTGCATTCCAAAAGCTCTCCAGAGGACAGAGTCTTTGTACAGCACAAATAAACTCCAGTGCATGAGTTGAGAAGTAAGGGAACACACTTTCCCTTCCATGCATCCAGAAGCAGTAAGGAGTATCTTCCCCACAAAGTTCAGCACTTTTTCATGCAGCCCTGTAGGACCCAGATCCCTCTAAATGTTCAGTCATCTGGAAGCATGAAGTGTTCTGGGGAAGTACAGCTTAATTGCACATGGCAGCAACTAATTGTAATTAATCATAATGGTACTCACCTATTTCACAGTAATATTGTGAGGACTAACCAAATACTGCATTTCTAAAATTATTTGTGACATGCAGAACAAATGATGTTTTTTCAAAAATATAAAGCATTTTCATAGTTACTTAATCAAGTGTATGATACTTGTTAATAAATAGATAATTATAAATAATAAAATAAAATAAATGCTTGTTTTGGTAAGAACTAATAACTATACTTATATAAGTAGTATGTTGCCCTGTTCTTCTAAAGTTTTTCTAAAGTTCTTCTAAGACATCTGATGTTTACTTTTTGTGATGGAGTTTCTCACGCACTTTTCATGTAAATGATTGTTTTGCATTCCTTTCTGGGGGAGGAGAGAATTGATGGACTGTTGGTTTGACCAGTGTGGTTGAGAGGACAATTTTCATCCTCCAATCCATGGTCACTGTTGGAATTCTATAAATGTCGAGGTCTGTAAATAACCTGCCCCTTTTTTCACCTTGGACATCTCAGCGTGTGAGTGTCTTTCATTTGTGTTGTATTGTGACAGTAGTAGAGCATTTTTTTTCACCAAAAAAAAAACAATAGTAAAAAACTCTAGGGTCAGATTCATCTGACAAACCATACACCTACAATGACACCTACAATGTTAATACTTTTCTGAATTGTTGTCTAGCCTTCCCTTTCCATCCGGAGAGACAAATGGACCTTTGTAAGGTGTGATTCATCCCATCCTAAAGCAGATGTGTGTACAACAAATAATGAATTGCTTATTTGAGTCTTCTATTTCTCTTCTTTGACTGAAGAGGCTAAAGGAGACTGGCAGGAAAAGAAATCTCTGTTTCTCATAGGCAGACAAAGTTGGTCAATTATGCAGTCAGTCACACAGGAAGTCAATTTACACATAATCACCACTTAAGAACCACAATTCCTCTTACAAAACTAATTAATCTAGCTAAAGGATATATGTGAGGTTAGCCAATTTACCAAAATTAATTTTGTAAATTTAAAGGCTCTTAAGAAAATTTGGATGAATAAAAAGACGGTGAACAATCCTACACACTAGGCCAAGTATGGGGTTTTGCGTTATTAGCTGAAGGAACTTATTCAATACACCCTGTTCTTCTAAAAGGATTGTTCAGTTCTGAAGGAAGGAGCAAAGAAACACCAGTCAAACTCCGCAGAGGATGAAGTTGCCTGAACACTTTTCTCTTTTGCACTGAATGAAATTATCTCAAGTTATTTCCATGATGATGTTTCCTTCTGTATGAAGACATGCCTGTACTGGTTTTTCTGTTTGTTTTCAGATGCTCAGCTATTCTGCCTGTTCAGTGGTGCAAATTAAATTGTTAATTACATAGACAGATGTATTGGATGTTTTTCCATTCATACAGATATATAAGTTATTACAATAAAAAAGTTCTATGCAAGACTCAATATTTTAAAGTTGCCTGAGGTTGATAACTTGATTATGTTACAAAAGTTCTTAAATAATGCTTAGTTTTGCCTAAAACCAATTGCTTAGAGATTGCTACTAATTTATAGGTGCCATAGGTGGGAGTGGGAGCTTCAGACAAAGTTTATTAGAGAAGCCCTTCTGCTTAGGTGCAGAAATGACCCCTAAATTCCTTCTCAATCTTAGCCTCAGACTTTATCAACACTTTAAGTAACTTTGTCCCACAGAATTAATGATGGCAAACCAGATTTATTTTGATAAAATTAATTATTTATGATGCCATATGACAAGGCAAAAAATATTAATCAGAATTACTTGTTATACAGTCTAAAAGCTAAAACTAATAGTTTTGTATGGTATTGGATATGATAGTGCACTATATCAGAGCAATTATATTAAAGCAACTATATTAAAGTTAGCAAAAAGAAACCATTATTAAGTAGAGATTAATGTAACCCACCATACTTGTGCTTATGGGCAGATCTCTTTCATTCAGCCTCTAGTATCCTTGGGAGACAACCCCTACCCAAGGGAGGAATCTTCCTACACTCCAAGGAGGAATATGTTATCTAACCATGTGAGAGGGGACTGGACCCATAGAGTATAAAGCAGTTGACTGCCAGCCACATCCCCGGTTGCGTCACTATCAGGATGTTAATTTTGGGCTTGGTGAGCAGACTGGTTTTAGCATAACTCAGCACCAAAATCAGCACATGACAGCCCCTCTCAATCTGAGAGCCTTTCAAACAGGGCATTGTCCAAGTAGCTTGACCACATTCCAGGGAAGAGCATCCTGCCACAGTAAGTAATATTTTTATAGGCTGGAATTGATCATATTGTTCTTAAAGAAGATATCCTTGTTGCTGGCTGTTCTACTTCCTATACTTTTATAAGTGGGAAAAATAAAGTTCTTATCCAGTGTGCTACTGGAAGATCATGATAAGGTGCGTAACACGATGATTATTCACAGATCTAGAAGCCAGTTTCTTTGAAGGGTAGAGACTTTATTGCCTGAGAGAATTTTATATTTTAAATCAGATCATAGTCTTCCATCTCTGCTAAAGTGATAATGAGAAAGTAACTAATAACAGAAATTCCTCCAAAAGCCTTCATTTTTGAGAATCCTCAAAAGAATTTCACTTAAAAATGGATGTGTGGATGTTTTGCTAACATTAACAATGCCAAGCTATACATGGAAATGTAGCAAGTGTCTATGAAGAAGAGCAGTGAGAATTGATGTTGGTTTGAAATTCCCAGAAGATTGCCCAGCCAGGTTCTTGCACTGATGACAGAAGCCCAGCAGTCTGGTGTGCCGAGGTAAGCACTTGCAACTCAGTATAAAAATAACTCAGGTAATAAGGTGTGAGTGGCCTTGAAGAAAAGCAAGTCTGTGCAGTAAATAAGCACAGGAGAAACTAATGAAGAAACACAAATAGTAAAATGTAATCATTGGAACAGACCACAGGAAAGAATGAATACAAAATTGATTTAAGAGCTGCATAGTTTACCTCAACTGCTAGCAGAAAGGAACTGACATTTGCCAAATTAAAAGATTTCAGCTGTAAGGTTAAGTAATTTTAAGTTTACTTAAGACCAGAAGTTTTGCTAGTTTGGCTGATGGAGCAGTGAGTTTAGCTGCTGAATGAAAGCAGTCATTCTGGGCAGGGACAGTATCAAGAATAATAGATTGTTGCATGCATTTAATGTTTATTCGGTTTCTGATAATATTAGTTTAAATTTCAGATTGATTGATTGATTAAAATTTCATCCTGTGTCGAATGACTTCAGTCTCCTTGGTCTATTTAAAATTTATTTTGAATATGGCATTATTTTGCACAGTAAATCATTGGAGCTTTTTTTTCAGAGTAAAAGCATGGGCCAGTTTAAAGGGAAATATTTTTCCTCTTGATACATATATGTAATCTTCCTTGGCATTGTTGGGATCTGCCTGTTCAGTGATAAGAGGATGGAGTAATAGCTCCTAAAAAATGCATTAAGTAGGTCAACAGTCAGTTCTAATTGCATATCTTTTATTCATCTCAGAGGACTTTGGGGATTTGAAATAATGCAGCTAAAATTAAAATTTGAAAATTCTTATTAATCTCCTTGACCAATCTAATAAGACTGAAAGTAATACCCAGCCTAGCATTAGGTATAGTGTTTGCCAAACTCAGTTTTATGTATTAATGTGCATTTCCTTTACAGTTTCATCAGAAAATATCAGCAACTTTCTTCCCTATACAGTTGGTGGATGTAAAACTGGCCCTTACTTCGAAAAAAGAACTGCTCATATGTGTAAGTTGCTCTACAGAACTACCTCCCCAGCTACGCTTTTTTTACTTCCTACCACATTGTAAAAGGCAGGAAAATAAATAAGGTCTGAAAGTGGGTAGTGTTCAGAGAAACCGAAAACAGCTTTCTTAACATAGCCCTGATTCCATACTCTCTTAAACTGTTTTCACACAATGTGAACCAAACTGTGTGTCTTCTTCTGATCTGTCTGTTCCGTGCAGCAAGCTCAAAGGAAGTGAGATCTGGCTGGTTTCAGCTGGACCATTTCCACAAGAAAAGCAGAATATCCCTGGGGGGAATAAAGCTGTGTTAACATGCTCTTATTTCACTTGCCAGAGGAAACAGCATAGAGTTGTCTAGAGAATTTCTAGGTTTAATCTTTTCTCACCTGTTACTGCAAGAGTGACATTACAGCAGCTCTCAGACTATATGAAAGAAAGACAGGCTTCAGACAGCTAGGTTTTAAAAGAACCACAACTGCTCCTGAAGAGCACTGCTTCACACTAACCAGGAAAATATTCAACAGAGGATCTAGGCAGTACCACTGTCATTGCAGGACTGACTCTTGATCTCCATGAAGGAAATGGAGTTTATGATACAGATTCTGCCTCGTGCTAAATGCAGTTAAACTTGGGGCTCAAAACTTGTGCCTTGTACAAAATTTGTCAGACAAACAGTGATACTGCTAGCATTCTTTAATTTTAACCCTTGTTATGATTTATTACTGACAAAGCTTGGATCCATATAAAAACTAAATTTATATTATTGTAACTAACCACTTCCCCAGAGAATATTGTATGGCAGATGTCAGAAAATCAGGAATGGTGTTGGCAACGTGAGCAGAACATCATTATTCAGCCATCACAACACCAGAAGAGACGACAGTTAAACACAATTCAGTGGTATCTTTCACTCTGTGCACAGTTAAATTGTGGAGAACCTTGAACCATTGTCAACACTGAAACACAGATTAATTAAAACAAGAATTTACAGCATCATGAAAAGTTATTAAACACGTTATGCTCCATGAAGCCTCTTGCTTATCAAATTCCTGTGCCACTGAAAACTGTGAAGGTGTTCCTGGAGGGAGTTTGCCTAGAAATACTCTATCTATCATAATTTTTCCTAATACTTTCCCTCTGTTCTACTACATAAGGTCCAGAGGAGCCATTTAGATTTTAAGTTCCAAAATACACTAATATATGAGATCAAAATATATATTTAAAAAATATAATTGAATGAAATATAGTATGTCAGAAATTACAGTGATTAACAATCAGTTGATTGTAAAGCACTACTTCTGTAAGAAGAGAATTGAGCCTATTTAAAAAGATAATGACAAATGTTGGGACCTGCACATCCTGGCTTTCCAGTGTATATCACAATATACCAGCCGAAAAAAGTGACTACACAATTGCCATAAAATCATAGCTTTCAACACAAGTAGAGAAAATCAGGAAAACATATTATAAAAGAAGTTTTTATAGCAGCTGGCTCTTTCGCTGAAGTAAATTTTTCAACTCCCACCACAGACAAACTGGGTTGCAACTCATATTTCAGCATTCCTATTTTTTTTTTTTTTGGTACTATGTCTTGAGATAATGAAATCTGTTTTTTCAGTCAGTGATATCACATCAGGGAAATATCAGCAGGAGTACTGGTAAAGACAGTAGTTCAGACAGATGTCATTAGCATTCAGTTGTTTCATATATTCTGACACAACAAAGCAGTACAGCCCATTTGGTGTGAGCCACAGATCTGAACCAGGCAGACACGGTTCTGTCCAACACTGCTAATTCCATGAGCCAAACTGCCTTGGAAATGTCTGTGGTTCACTTCAGCTGCAGCATTTCACTGGCAGAGTGATTAACACCAAACGACTCCCTGTGCTCTTAGAGCAGCTTTTACTACTACTCTAGGGGTATATGAATAAGGTTGCTTGAAAGGGTTTGCCAAGGGAATGATAAAATTATGGAAGTTGTTACTTAAGTTTCTTATGTAAAAATGAGCAGGAATGATGAATAGCAGAACCTTTAAGAGTTCCCCTGAAAATGAAATATGCACCAGTACTGCC
Organism: Rhadina sibilatrix; assembly: GCA_013400275.1. Classification (NCBI taxonomy): domain Eukaryota; kingdom Metazoa; phylum Chordata; class Aves; order Passeriformes; family Phylloscopidae; genus Rhadina; species Rhadina sibilatrix. Next base: position 60,460 of record VWYO01013205.1, on the reverse strand, counting down.
TTTTTCTTCTGTCTCTAGTAGTAGAAAAATAAATCCTCCATTTTTGAGCCTTTCTACTCATAAAATCTTTTTTTCATTTCTTTGAAATACTCCAGCTTTATGTTATTGTTACATTTGAAAATAATTTCCAGAACAGTTTTTTAAAAGTCCTTTTTTTGTTAAAAATTTAAATTTACAACTAGCAAAGGAACAGCATTCAGAAGTAAGATGCTATATCATACACATATCTCCTGTCTAATTGTGATTATGTGAGTTCACAACATGGAAGTTGTGGACACTATGACACTATCACTATTGTTGGTGATGTCGCTTTCCTGCAGTGAGAAGAGCGAAAAAGAATGCACAAAACTAAGGGACAACATATCCTTAACATATGGCTTTCCTCTAGTGTTTTGAAGAAAACACTCTGGGTCTGAACAATTGATAGTCAAACAAAAAATTAAGTTTGAAGTGAAATAAATATACCTATATACAGTCATTATTCCATAAAGGACATAAGTAAACAGAAAATGAACCTGGTCTCTCAAGGTCTCTCACATCTGCTGAAAATGATGTATCGGAATATTTTAAGAACAAATGATCTACAGTTTTAACAAGGTTGGGCATTTGATAGTCACTTTGACTAGACAAAGTCGAAACTGGTAGCCAGGCTCTTAGAAACACGAGTGGATCTGAAATAATCCTTTGAATCATCATGATGGGAGGGGGAGTGTTTTCACATCTCCCTTCTAATGGAGAAAATATTCCTGAAAAAGCCTTTCTGGCTGATGGAAAGAATGACTACTGAAAAGAGGTTGAGTGAGTAGCTTAATGACTGAACAGGGCTATATTGCAGTCAGTAAGGCACCTTGCTGTTCTGAGGTACTGCTCATTGATGCTGCTAAATTTGTCTTACTGATGGTTTTAATTATTTTTTTAATTATTGTTTTTAATTAAGTGCTGGCTTAAGCGCTATCCTTTGGAGGGACTGCACTCCTGAGTGGTAATTATAATAATTTAATCCTGAGTGGATTAAAAATGGGCAGTTCCTGAAAGTCTGCTGCATAACAGCAGTTGCTGATAGTTTCAAAGGAAAATTAATTCATAGGTCTGTGTTTATTCATTTAAATTATATTTAAATTTTATTGTTTGAAACAATAAAAAGGGAAATGTCTACAAAATAAACATTTTTCTTTAAGACACACTTCAAATATAGCATTACAGAGCTGGAAGGGGTATCACGAGTTCATCTAACCTTTCCAGACTACCTCAGGAACAGCAGCACCACACATCTGCTATTCCTAACAGATCCTTTTCCAGCCAGCTCATTGATGACCTGCGACAGACACAAATGTACCTCTTCCACTCCTTCACCAAAGCCTTCCTAATGGCTACCCTAAATATCCTTCCTGTTGTTCAGCTCCATTGCTTCTACATATGTCCAATTCATCCAGTGAGGAGAGAGTATATCATCTTTATCTTTGTGAGCAGCCTTTTACATATCTGAACTATCACTAAGTGCGCACTCCCTTCCACTGTAGCTATCCTACTCTGTGTTTTCTTCCTGGACCATGACTTCCAAACCCCACCCTTGCTATTCTCCATCGGATTCTCTCTGATCAGGGAATTTTTTTGCCAGCAGTCACTTAAACAGATTTCTATGCCAGCAAGTGCCGAGTAGAGAGGTTGCTGTGGGTGTTGCAATTCTGCAATATGGTAAATGTTCAGCTCAGCTTCATTTGAAATATGTGCCCAAAAGATGAAACTCTTTGAGACTTCTCTGAAGTAAATGTTAGAGATGTGCGTAACTGGACACAGCTGTATGCAACAAACGATGTGGGATGAAAAGCTGCTGGGACGTCACAGGACGCTGGTGGCATGACACACAATGCCACCTTTTGCATGCTCCGCAATTTCCCCTCCTGGGAGGCTCCACTGCAGTATTGGCAGCTGCCCACCCTCGCGAGGAGTCAGAGGCAGCAGAAAACACGAATTTGCAAAGCAAGTATTTGTTAGAAGTAACTGTTTCATAGGAGAAAAGGAAATATAATAAGGAGGGTGAATTAAAATTTTGCAGTGTTGAACTGGGGACCTACAAAGTCAGCATAGGACGGGATCAAAGATACTCCAGAGTATTCCTTAAAACAGGCTGAGTGCAGCTCGGTTAAAACAGGCTCGCTCACACCCATCGATGGGCCTTTACAGCGACTTCGTTACGCGAGTGACTTCAGACTTGAGCCGTGGGAGCAGTCCAAGCGAGGACACGCTATCTGCTTAGCGACACGTTTGGGGTTACATCCACTGCGGAGAGCCGGCTTCCGAGCCGCGCTGCCAACTGCCTCGGGGAACTTTTCAAGCGCCGCTCCGTCGCGGAGGCGATCCCCGGGGGGCACAGACCGCGCCGCCGCCGCACCTGCGGGGCCGGGCCCGCGGCTCCAGGGCGGGGCGCGGCCGGCTCGGCCCCGCGGGGGGAGGNGGGCTGCTGTCGGGGCGCGGCTCGGAGTCGCCGCTGAAGCCGGTGTTCCCGTCTTGTGTCGTCCCGGTGGGTTTCCCCTACCCCGACCCAGCGGCTGGAGATGAGCGCTGAAGCGGAGGGGCCGTCGCGGGCGGACGGTGCCGGCACGGACAGCACGAGGTGACGCCGCCTCAGGTACCGTGGCTCCTTCAGCATCCTCGCGGGTGCGGGCGGCGCCGGGCTGTGCAGCGCCCGCCTGACCTCCGCCCGGCTGGAGGCAGCGCCCGGAGGCAGCGGGGACGGTGCGGTGTCCCTGGGACGGTAGCCAGAGGCAACATTCCGAGCCTGGCCCGGCCGCGGGGCAGTCTTCTCTACAGCTGTGTTGTGATTTTTTGATCCTGGAGCGTGTGGGCTGCTGCTGGCAGCTACAGGATGAAGTCGCCTCCCTGCTGCTTGTCTCTTTCTTCCCAAGCATCCCTGGAGGAACCAGGGAGTAGTACATCCCTGGGTTCGCTGGAGTCCAGTGTTTTCTCCAGTGAGGAAGAGCAGGGGCCCCTGCTCCAGAAGGTCATTCCCTCTCTGGACTGCTTTACTATCAATGTAGGAGGCAGCCGCTTTGTGATGTCCCAGCAAACTTTGTCTTGCTACCCTGACACCCGTCTTGGCAAACTGGCGGTAGTGGTCTCTGCTGCCCGGGATGTGGCTTCTGGCCTCCTTGAGCTTTGTGATGATGCCAACCTTGTGGAGAATGAGTATTTCTTTGACCGGAGCTCACAGGCATTTCACTACATCCTGAATTACTATCAGACAGGGAGGCTGCATGTGATGGAGCAGCTCTGTGCACTCTCTTTCCTGCAAGAGATCCAGTACTGGGGTTTGGATGAGCTCAGCATTGATTCCTGCTGCAGAGACGATTGAGTTGTGGGAAGATGAGGCTTGTGGATTGTGTGCTAGATGAGTTCAGCATTGACTTGTATTCAGGGACACCCAGGTGAGAGATCCAGCAGTGGGGATAGGTGAGGTAGCAGGAAAAGTTGTGTGAGTTGAGCCCCAAGTGCTGCGCTAGGAGTGGATGGGTGTCAGAAATGGGAGGAGATGTGTTGGGTGAGGTCACAGTTACTATTTGCTCTGGGAAAGGTTGCTGAGGAGGTCAAGATAGTGAGACAGGAACAGGGTCTGGGATGTCCTATAGTGGCTTCTAACTGGCCCTGGAAGCTCAAAATGTTTAAAAGGACAATGCCAGAGATGAAAAGGATTGTGAAAGAGAGATGCCCCTTTCAATAATTCAGTTTGAAGTTATCATAGAGGAGTGGAGCTGTCCAATATAGCCGTGGAGTCAGGCACAATGCTGGAAGCGTTTGGATCCTGCCCACCTGCACTTTAATTTTGAAAGATTTCCAGATCTAAGCTGGAGAGGCAGAAAGTGGGGGGGTTGGTCACCTGCCAGGCTGAGTGTGGGTGGCCTGGCTCCAGGAGGAGCCTTGAAAGGAAGCCTGGCACGTGGATGTAGCAGCTTACAGGGAGGGGGCAGCAGCAGCGGGAACATGGCTCGCTGGAGACAAATTATAACAGGCAGTTCAGGAACGAGGTGGGTTTTGACTGAACCGCCCCCAGGATGTTTCTGTTAATTCTATTTGCAGTTGATTTTCCCCAGCATATTCAATGTTACTGGTTTGGGTTTTTAGTATTGAAGAAATGAATTTTCTAAAGAGTGTAACTGCTATTTAGCTATAGCAGTTATGTCAAATTTATTAGAAAGAAAGAAGTAATACCATCCCAAAAAGATATTAGAGTTATCGTACTCTAGTGTGGCTCATTTCTTCAGCTGAGAAAACTGGAGCCTAGTTTTCTTCCCTTTCTTCCTTCTCTCACTCCTACTACTTTAGTGATACATGGAGCTACAGACCTCTTTGACATATGCAGGACTAACTGTATTGAAGGCAAAATTGTGCAACACCTTTGTCTTAGGCTTGAGCTTTGCTACAGTCAAAACGAAAGATATGAAACAAAAAGATTTTTTTGGTGTACTTTGAGTATGTTTACATTTCCCAAAATTCCACTTTAAATATAGTCTTGCTCTGACAAAACACTCTGTATATTTCGTCTGTAAGTTTTTCTCAGTACAAATGCTTGTCCATTTTGTGTGAGAGCCCATATATCTAAAGAAAGAAAGATACCTTGTCATCTTAGTGTGTATTGATCAGAAGTTCACCCATGAACTGCATGGCTTTTATTATGCCTTCAGTTTTACTATTACAAATATGGACCAGTGTAATAAAAATTACATACAATTAAAGAAATTGAGAACTGGTTAAAAACAGTGGGTCTGGTTGTGCCAGGATTGCTTCTAAGAATTCATGCTAGTTGTGCAGCAGATTCTACTGTGGTCAACATGATCCATATAAATAAATCACTATCAGTAAAATTACTCTGCATATAGAATGCATTACTGATGTGAAATGGAGTAATAGAAGTATATCAGTCAGTGGAAACATGCTGCAGAGGCTCAATTAATAAAAGCCATATGCTTGATATTAGGATTTTCTGAGTTCACATAAGCTAAATTTTAATGTGTATTCTTATGAATTGCATGGTAAATGATAACACACATCTGCCTTTTGGTATTCAAAATCTCTTGGGGGGTGTTCCTGGGCAGGTACTTCAGGAGGAAGGAGCTGAGTGAAGCTTTAGACATCAAGAAAGATGCAGAAGAACTGGATGCCCAAGATGAAGAAGAGGATTTTTCTGGTAGCCTCTGTCCCAATGTCAGACAGAAACTTTGGGAAATTTTGGAAAAGCCTGGCTCCTCTGCAGCAGCCAGGACTTTTGGCACCTTGTCCATGGTTTTTGTTGTTGTGTCAATTGCCAACATGGCCTTGATTTCAGTAGAGCTCAGCTGGCTGGCCCCACCACTGTTGGATGCCCTAGAGTACCTGTGCATTGCGTGGTTCACAGCAGAGTTTGTTCTGAGGCTCCTGTGTGCACGAGATCGTTGTCGCTTCCTAAGGAGTGTGGCAAACATCATAGACCTCCTTGCTATTTTGCCTTTCTACATCACCCTGCTGGTGGAGAGCCTGTGTGGTGGTGAGAGCTCCCAAGAACTGGAGAATGTGGGGCGCATTGTCCAAGTGCTGAGACTTCTCAGAGCCCTGCGGATGTTGAAGCTGGGAAGACATTCAACAGGTATATTTGGCCATGGCTATGACACTTCTCAGCTTCACTGCCTGCAACAGTTGTCCCTGGGCACAGTCCTGCATTTTGTGTGCATTTCTGCCAAACTTTTTTTACACACTCTGTTAGCAGTAATGCCTTGTGAAAATCTGACTTTTGAACATTTTAATTGAGTGACAAGGGCCTTCTCTGAAAAATTTTAGCTCTTCATAAAGCCTTGTTTGCATTGAACATTTACAAAAACAGACCTCAATGTCGCACGCTGTTAATCATCCACCAGTTGTTCATAGTGTGATAAATTTTAAAACATATATATGATTTGATTTGATTAGGGAAGAAACAGAGATCATCAGCCCAGACTTCTTGTATTATCCAAGGCCCACTAATGACAGCTGTCACAATTTCGTTAGTTTAAAAGTATGTGCGAAGAATCATGTTGTGATTTTGTCCATGTCATAGATCCTGAAAACAACCACAGCAGAGAAAGTCTCAAGGAAACAGTTTAAAACCTTTGCAGGTGATGGGCTGAGAAGCTCTCTGGCCCCACTGAATGCACTGGTATTGCAGTGGTTTGTGGAGCCCATCAGGAGCCACTTGGGCAGTGGGACCTGGGTGCAGCAGTGCCAGGTTCAGCCAGTGTTCACCAGTTGGTGTGGGGCCCTCAGTGTCCAAGCACTCCTGACAGATGAATGAACAGCAAGCAGGGGTGGGGTGGAAGGCGAAATGCCTTTCTGTGAAAGGAAGGCATAAAAGCTAACAACTTCTGGTGGGAATTTATCAGAGGAAGCTAGAAATGATTGGAAAGTGTTGAATTTCCTCTTGCATTTCCCCTGATTTTATTACTAGTTCATGGCATGTGCATGCCTGGCTATATGCAAGAATAAAAGCTGTCTTGGCAATTTCAAAATGATTTGATTATGTTCTCACTTAAATCAGTGGAGAATATGGTGCTGAATTTGACAGGAAAAATGTTCAGCCAACACTCGTAGCTTTGAAAAATTAAGTCTTAATAGTAAATCATGATCTCTGTCCTGCAATATTAGCTGTTCTGAAGACAGTGATGATCATTCTTAAAATGCAGCCAATGTGCATTGGGATTTCAGGATTTCCAGCCTTAATGGTTTGGTGCCTTTCCGTGTTTTTGGAGAGCCCTCTCTGTGAACTGGCTCAAATTCAGCAGGAGTTACAGTGTGCTCACAGCAGCAGAATGTGTCTTATTTTTGTTACCACTGGAGGGTAGCAGACCTGCCTGCCGGTGGCAGGGAGAAGCTTTCATACTACTCATAAGCATAATCATAGTGGTTTGAGAAGTACCTTAATCTTACTCTCTACCCTAGATTATGCCTATACTGGTGCATAACAGTCCCTTAGAAAGCAATTGAGAGGAAGCTTAAAATGATTCAGTCTGGCAATGTGTTCGTTTTGCTTCATTACAAGTTTTGCAGGGTTTGGTAGAAGTTTTTTGCAAGGCTTTCATCCACTTTTGATAGTAGTTGTAATGTGAATGCCATCCTCTCTAACTGTGTTTTGAAAATAAGTAAAAAGATTTTATCTCATCAGGGCACTTTCGTGCTGACTAACAAAATAGTCTTCCAAAAGTATGTTGATTCAAGTTAAGTTTCCAGTTTATTGCATTTTATTCTTACAGAGTGAATGTGTTCATTCTGTCACTCAGTTTTGTGGCTCTTTCTATAGACTTGAAATCAGGTGTAATTTTTAGAATTTGTATAATGTAATCAGATATTTGTGTAACTGCTAATTTCAGATAAACATACTTTCAAGGATGGTCTAAAATAAACTTAGGTCTCTTTATTCTTAAATTAATTATTCAGTATTTACCACAGTTTACATCACAATATTAAGTGACATTGAATTTAATAATACCATGTTAGGTAAAAGTGAATTAATTACATAAAAATGTAGTATCCTGATCTGGAGATGTGCTGTCTTCTTTTTACTGGAATCAAAACGCCAGTTTCAGGGTACAAGAATCAATATATGTATCAGTTTAAAATGCTCAGAGCAGTGTTACCATCATTGTCCTGTTTCTTTAATAGGTCAGTTGCTGCCTACTTAGGTCCAGAATGCTAAATCAAATATGTATAATTTAAATGTAGAAACTCACTGTTCTGATCTCCTGTCCAAAGAAGTTTGTTAATGTGCTTCTAAATACATCCTTTACCACAGCTCCTAATGCAAGATGAGCCCCATACGTATTGCGCATAGAGACCATCCTCCTTGCACATACCCAGGCAGTGCTGATAAACCTCGGTGTTCAAGGGTGGCTCTTGACACTCTCCTGCTCTCTTGCCTTGGATCTGACAGCTGCCTTCCAGTGAGACTTCTCTCCAACACTCTCAGACCATTTAAAGCTTCAGGCACTGTTCAGTTGTTTCATGTGGCAAGATGAGTACAAGATCAGAAGATCTGTGTCTGCAGGTAGCAGCTTCTCTTTCACCAAGTAGGGGTGTTCACAGCCAAAGGAGAACATCTCTGTGATGCTTTGCAGAGCCAGAGCAAAGCTGGGATCTCAGCAGCAGCCTGGCCCTGCTGTCAGGGGCAGGAATGAGTGAGGCAAAAAACCGTCAGTTCTTTTCTTCACTTTCAAGAAATAGCAACTTAGCAACCTTTTCTGTTGGACAAGAATGAAAATAAGAAATGAAAAAAGTAATTTCTGCCCCTTTGGAAGCTGAAGCCAGCTCACTGGAGGGATGGGATGCTTAAAAACACTCGGACTAGACTGGTGTGTGTAGTTACTTATGCAAAGTGCCATAATTCATCAAGGAACCACTGAGAAATCAGTAGTACCTCTGTCCATAACATGTGTAGCTAGAGGGCAAGACTATTCCTCCCATATAGCAGAATTATGTATTTTAATAACTTCAAGCATAGATGAGAACTGAAGCTGCATTTGTCATGTTCTCAGATGCTCCTCAGCTGTTGCCTTCCTACTGGGGCCATGTTTTCAGTGAAGCCTTGCTGGTCTCCTCTGGGAAGCACATACAGAGAGACTTCTTGAGAAGTAGGGTATGAGCATCTTACTTGCAAAGGCAATGAGCATATATTTGAGAGAAGACCATAACATGTTTAAGGCTGTCATGCCTCTAGAGTCATGAAAAGTTGAAACTTCAGCACTTTTTGTGTCAAAAGTTTAGGGTTATTTAAGTGCTGTGTAAATTGAAGCTCCTGAATATCAGCTTCTATTGCCAAGTCACTTTGGACAAAAGAGAGCTAAAACTTGACCTGTGTGGCAGAAATGCTTCCCCTTCCTCCTGCCAAGGCTGGGGCTGCTTGCCAGCCTCACACCAACTCTGTTACAGCACCTTAGCACCTTCCAAGCATGAGTAACCAAGCTGTCACAGCTCCTGGCAAGGAGTTCTCATGAGAAGCTGTAAGACTTGCTGAGGTGTCTGTGCTGGAACAGCCCTAGTTTGGCTATGTGCCAGGGCTCAGAGACATTTTTAAAAGGTACAAAGTAATATAGTAGTATACTTTATACATGTCTTTACACCAATTCCCCTTAGAATGAGTTGCAGAGTCCAGTAACTTCTCTGATTCATAGATTTCTAGAAATGTCTCCTGACTTCATCTAAAGACATGAAGAATTGTATTGTAATTTTAGATGAGTATACTAGAACTAAGAATAATAAAAAGAAAAAAATCAGTCCCTGAACAGTTAGAATAACTAATCATAGGAAAAAATGTCATCATTGTAATACAAAGAGTCAACAGTTACTGTTCTGTTCCTCCTTATTTTCATCTATTTTATGTGAAGCTTGCTTTTTATTTTAGCTATAATACTCTCAAGATTCATCATAAGGTACTGGCTTTTATACTATTCATTTATGCTTTGAAAAGAAGTGGAACAGGGCTAATTTTAAATTGTGCCTTCTTTCTAGCTCACCTGAAAGGACTTACTCTTCTGCCTTGTTCAGTACGAAGTTTTACAGGGCAGGGGCTGATAGTAGCTTCCTTGGAAGATGAGAATTTGATCTGAGTCCTTGCAATTATCTCACAGATCTTTTGCACTGCTTATATTAATGCTTCCAAAATATGAAGGCAGTCATATTGACAGAGAAAAGATTTCACTGATATATCCTATTCCCCTTGTGTTAAAGATTTAATCTTTAATGTCATTGTAGTAAACATTCTACAGATCTTAGTTATAGACTATGAGGTCATATATAAGACCTCAATATGGGTAAGTTCTTTACTGGACCTGGTAGTAGATAGCACTGGAAGAAAACCCCAACATTGCTTCCAAACTCTACTGTGTACTTCCAGTGTTTGCTGTACATAAACAAAACTTTTAAAACCCATTACACCTGTAGGGGAAAAGAAAGAGCCAAAAGCAAGAAATGTTAACATCTTATAGTTTGAGACTGTGGAAAAATCAAATTGCTTATAACACTAATGAGCACATGAAGTCTGCAAGCAGAGGCAGAACCTCAGTAAGCTGTTTTGCAAACACTAGTTTAGTGAGAAATATACCCATGAAGGGTAATTCATAAGCATTATGTTTTTCTCATTTGTTAGAGAAAACATCTCACATTTTTAAAGAACAGTATTAAAACCTAATCCAAAGTGATTCAAAAGATAATTTCAGTCTCCTATGTGTCTCAGCTGAATTGGTACTCTGTTACCTTCCTTCCTTCTTTATGTGTGCAATATTTATCCATTGCACTATTTTTGCGTTTGCTTTCCTGCTTGTTTTTGTGGGGCAGTCTAGCCTTGAAGCAGGAGCTCTAACAGGAATATAGGGGATTATGGACAGTGGTCCTGAACTCCCTGTGCAGCTCATGGGCAAAAGGACTGATGCAGTACATAGTCAATTAACAGGATTCCATGCTTGCATTGAGAGGCTTTGCTGTCTTGAGTTTGGCACAAGTGCAGCTGTTACTGCACTTTGTATTTGTTTTGATGTCTACAGATACAAGATAATGATAGGGCTTGCAAGGGGAAAGAAGGGTTGAAGAGAGTCTGTGGCAACTATAAAAGGATTGAAAACAGTCCTTAAAGAAAAAGTTACTGAGTGAACTGAACTGGGGTCGAAGCACTCACATAGCAACACAAATTTGGTAGCTAAGGGCTCCTTGGTCCAAGAGATTAAAAGGACAGTGGCTGGAAAACAGAGGCTTGGCACATTCAGTCTCCAAGTATAAAGCAGGTGCTTTTAGTGTGTTTTTAAGTAGATGAGAGTGGTGCTAGATCTTCTCTTACAGCCAATTCATAAATCAAGATAGTTTGTCTAAATTATATGTGCATATAGTTCAGATGGTAAGTAATGAAAATTCCTATGCTCTGTATTCAGAAAATAGAGATGATGTCAGATGTTCAGTTTGACACTGTGATCTATTTCTGTAAATCACTTTTTCCCAGCTTCTGTTTAGAGCAGCACCTCTTTTTAGCCTACCAGAGTCAGTGCCTCATTAGACCAGCTGAAGTGCTGGGGAGAGATGTGGTGGTCAGAGGCCATCATGAGCATGGTCTCCATGAAATGAGAGAGTTTTCAATTCATGATGAAGTGAGGATAGAGGTCACCAAAACATCTCACATGGATTTCCAGAGGGGAGGGTTGGGCCTATTCAGGACACTGGTTCAAAAAAATCCCTTGGGAAACAGCCCTTAAAAACAGAGGGCTCCAGAATGGCTGGACATACTTGTAGAAAGAAATCCTAAAGGCTCAGGAGCAGGCTGTACCTATGTGCCTAAAGACAAGCCAGGGAGAAGAAGAGCAGCCTGGATGAGCAGGGAACTTCTGCCAGAATTAAGAGAAGAAAAGAGAGTTTATGACCTTGGGAAGGAGAGGAACTCGGGAAGAGTAAAAGGATTTCATTAGGTCATGTGGAGAGAAAAGCAAAAGCTCAGCTAGGATTCATTCTGGCCACCACTGTAAAAAGTAGTGAAAAGTGGGTTTATAAACATTACCAACAAAAGGAGGGCCAAGGAAAATCTTTGTTCTTTATTGGATGTGGTGGCGGGAAATGTTATCAGCAAGGATGAGGAGAAGGCTGGGGTGCTTAATATCTCCCTTGCCTCATTGTTTAACAGAGAGAGTGGATATCCTCATGGCAACCAGCCCCCTGAGCTGGTAGACAGGGATGGGAAGCAGAATAGACCCCCTGCAATCCAAGAGAATGTAGCTGGTCACCCGCTGTGTCACTTAGACCCTCACAGGTCTCTGGAGCCACATGGGATTTATCCTAGGGTGATGAGGGAGTTGGTAGAAAAGCATGTCAAGCTGCTTGCCATCATTTATGATCAGCCTTTGTTAACTGGGGAGGTCCCAGGTTAATGCCCCAGGTCCCAGGAAGTTAGCAAATGTAATGCCCATCTACAAGAAGGGTCAGAAGGAGAATACAGGGAGCTACAGCTTTTGGGGGAAGATTATGGAACAGATGATCTTGAGTGTGATCACATGGCACATACAGGACAACCAGGGGATCAGGCCCAGCCACTGTGGGTTTAGGAAAGGGCAGTTCAGCCAAGGCTTGATCATCCTGATTTTGTGACTACATCGCCTGCCTAGTGGATGAGGGAAAAGTTAAGAATGTTGTCTGTCTTGACTGCAGTAAAGTCTTTGATACTGTCTCTCACAATATTCTCCTGGAGAAACTGGAGACCCATGGCCTGAACAGATGCACTCTTTGCTATGGTAAAAACTGGTTGGAGGACTGGTCTTGGGGAGTGGTAACAAATGGTGCCACATCCAGCTGGTGTCCAGTGACTATTGGGGTCCCCAAGGCTCAGTATTTGGGCCAGTCCTGTTAATATCTTTATTGATGATGTGAATGAGGGAATCGGGTTGCACCTTCAGTCAGTTTGTAGATGACACTAAGTTGGGTGGAAGAGTTGATCTGCTGGAGGATATAGGAGGGTTCTGCAAAAGGATATGGACAGGCTGGATAGATGGGCTCAGACCAACAGTATAAGGTTCATTAAAGCCAATTAAAGCTGGGTTCTGCACTTATGTCACAACAACCCCTGTTGCAGCACAACAAGCTGAGGGAAGAGTGGCTGGAAAGCTGCCCAGTGGAAAACAATCTGGGTGTGATGAGCCAGCTGTGCCCAAGTGTCCACAAAGGCCAGTGGCATCATGGCCTGGATAGTGTGGCCATATGGACTGGGGAAACTATTTATCACCCTGTACTTAGCACTGTGAGGTTGCACCTCAAATCCTGTGTCCAGTTCTGGACCCCTCACTACAAGAAAGACGTTGAGGTGCTGGAGCATGTCCAGAGAAGGGCAACAAAACTGGTGGAGGATTGAGAGAGTAAATCATATGAGGTGTGGCTGAGGGAGATGGGGTTGTTCAGCCTGGAGAAAAGGAGTCCCAGGGAGAACCTTATTGCTCTCTACAACTACCTCAAAGGAGGGTGTAGCCAGATGGAGTCAGCCTCTCCTCCCAGGCATCAAGCAACAGGAAGAGAAAAAACAGCCTCAGTCTGTGCCAGTGAGGTTCAGGGTAGACATCAAGAAGAATTTCTTCGTGGAAAGGGTGGTTAAGCATTGAAATGGGCTGCCCAGGGAGGTGGTAGAATCACAATCCTGGAAGTGTTCATGAAACAACTGCATGTGTCACTTAGTGCTATGGTTTAGTTGGCAGGCTGGCATTCAGTTAAAGGTTGAACTCAATGATCTTGGAGGTCTTTGCCAATCTTACTGAGTCTGTGATTTCCAAGACGTTCACCAGCATTCAAAGAAAACATAAAGCAGTCAGCCTTTAAGTAAGAGATGTTTGGCAAAGATATGATGACAGCTACATGAATCAACCTACTGACAGCATTTCTTGTCTTTCAGGCTTGCGGTCTCTTGGGATGACTATTGCTCAGTGCTATGAGGAGGTTGGCCTTCTGCTTCTTTTCCTCTCTGTAGGAATCTCTATATTTTCCACTGTGGAGTACTTTGTTGAGCAAGGTGTGCCAGGCACAACTTTCACAAGTGTACCTGGTGCTTGGTGGTGGGCAACAACTTCCATGACAACAGTTGGTTATGGTGACATTAGACCAGACACTACCATTGGTAAGGTGGTAGCCTTTATGTGTATACTATCAGGAATCCTGGTTTTGGCTTTGCCCATAGCTATAATAAATGACCGTTTTTCTGCCTGTTATTTTACACTGAAGATAAAAGAAGCTGCTCTTCGGCAGCGTGAAGCTTTAAAGAAACTCATGAAGAACTCTTCCAGCGATTCAAATATCAATGTTAACTTGCGAGACATATACGCACGCAGTGTCATGGACATGTTGCGGTTAAAAAGCAGAGAGAGAGCAAGTACACGGAGCAGTGGTGCAGATGACTTTTGGTTTTGACTTTGGGTGCAATGGCTTTTGGTTTTGACTTTGAAGTTATTTAACCTTGTGTAGCACATAGACTACTTCAGAAATTTAGTATTAAGTATCTCTTTTTTTATTATTTGCCACACAGTGTATTTGCTTTTCCAGGTGGAGTTTTACTTGCTTGGACAGACTGAAATATCTATTGTATACAAAAGGCAGAATTTATAACATGGAATCTCTCAAGGAGCTCTGAAACCTGCTTTCAGAACTGGATCATGCTAGGTGAGATGGTAAATAATGGAAGTAAAACAATGATGCACGCATTTGTCTAATCTAATCCCTACTAATGTATCATAATAAAGTCTTGGTGAAAATTGCCAGTGTTTTGAATTTTAAACATCTAGATTTTGTATTGGCACTTGAAGAATGAAAGTCAAAGTCATTAAGGGAAATTGAAAAGGGAAGTCTAAGAAAGTGAAATATTGAATAAGTTTAGGATAACATTCCTATAACAAGCTTAATCTTGATCGCCTTTCTTATCCCCATCTTCTTCCCTATTTGCCTGAATTCTGGGGTAGCGTGAGGGTTGGGGGGAGGGAGGAGGGGGTGGGTTTGGAATTTCCTCATTTGCAGAGAAACAAAGGGCTGCCAGATATATAATGGGTATTAGGAGATAGGTGGAAGTATCAAGGAGATGCAAGATCTATGGCAAAGTGCAAAATAGTCATGAAATAAGTGCCGTAATATAGAGCATCCTCTGTAGTTGCTTCAGAAGTTGCAGGAACTAATACAACCTTTGCAATACAGAAGTAATTTACAAACTTAGTTTGAACTATGCCTTGTCTATGTGTTTTGATTCCCATCACTTACTAGTTAAGCAGTTTTTGTGCTCAAGTAAAGTCACCATAGCAGGGATAGCAGGAGAAACAGAAATTGTAAAAGATAACAAGCTAGTGATTTCTCTGTCTCACATGAAAATCATAGGTATTCCGAGTGAACCAGACTTTTTAAAAGTTATTTATCTTTACTGATTCATTGTTAGAAAAATGCTTCATTAAAATATTTTGTTTCAAAAGAAAAATGAGCACTTGTTGGACTTCATGTAGTCATCAAAGTAAAAACCTAAAATAATCAAGGATATTTTCAGTCCAGTTTCCCATCACCCACCTGTCCAGTGGCCCAATACCATTCTTAGCAAATACAGCTTTTCTTTAATATAATTTCACTAATCTAGACTATGACATTGCCATAGAATGCACATAACTCAGCTAGTAGGTTAAATTTAAAAAATTCATAAACCTCTCATGTTTCACATTTCTTTTGGGTAACATAAACACTAAAAACATATATCTATTAACTGTGGATTATTATAAGCTTTATGTATTTATGTACAGAGAAGGCTTAAACTGCATTTGAGCATATATGAATCGGTGAAATAATCTGCTTTTAATAAACATTGAATAATACTTGTTTTGAAACAAGAGTGTGTTTTTCTGTCATTCCCTGTAAATAATGGTGTAACCATAATACAGCAACCAAGATTTTCAAGGCACCTTAATGCAAACTGAACAGCATTTTGCATGATACTTCTGATTTGTCAGCAGGCGTCAGTCAGCATTTTGATTTGGGACCAATGCAGCATAGACAGCTGTCACCAGAATCAAAAGGAAGATAAACACTGGACACCAGTAGAAATTGCCTAGGTGTGAATATTTGTAGGTCATCCTCATGGTCTGTGGTAAACAGAGAGCAACTGTGTTATCAGTGTTCCCCTCTCCCTAGATACTCTGCGAATCCACCACAAAACTCCCAGTGATGTCCAGGAGACAAAATTAATTCTGCAAGGGAAGGTCTGGTGCAGCCCACTCTAGGTTATTATTTCATAGCTCTTTGGAGCAGGAAGTCTCGCAGGCTGCACAAATTGTACTGGCTGTTTCTCATTCAAAAGTCATTCTAATTATAGAGAATTAGGAAGAAGCTTTCATTGTGGGAAGGCTGTTTTGTAATGTCCTTTGTGCTGTCTTGTACAGCATCTGATCTGTGTTTGAGAAAGGAAATGCAGTTAGATAGCTGATTGATTCTCTTTAAGGAAAGGCTGCTTTATTGCATCCTGTGCTTTTTATGATGGACTCAAAAGAATGAGAGAAATATTCTGGAATGTGTTAGTTGATTCACTCCATTTAGCATCTCTGGAGATAGTTTCCTAGAAATGCCCGTGGGGGAAACATGGCTCAGGCTTTATCAAGTAGTTGCTTTAGCCTCTGTTTTCAGACCTCTTGATTTTAAATTCAGTCTCCCAAGCAGTGATTGTCAGTCATGTTGTCTATACAGAATGGTTATCTATCACATTACGAGCTGAGACTAGCAAATAATTTTACAGAGGAAGTTCTGCTTCCAGCTTTTACAGACAGAAGTACCAGAGCATTCATACTGAGAAACAGACAGTACAGGACACCACAACTATAAAAAAATGAAGCTACACCATGTACGTGCTAACACAGATTTGGGAAATAGCTCAGCCACCACTAAGGCACCAAATTAAGAATATAACTTTTCTATCTTTAGAATATCACACTAAAGACAAGAAGCTACCTTTTGTCCTCACTTCTGTTCTGCCATCCCGCAGCAGACTTGGCAGACGTGATTGGTAACATTGGCTGAAAACTGAGTATTTTAGCTCTGAACACCAAGTATTTTCACAAACTGATATCAAAGGTTGTAGCTTCAGCACATAGAAAGAAGCCCTGCAATTATCTTGGTTCCTTAGTACAAGAATCAGTGATAATGAAAATTATAGAAACATATAGAACAGTTTGAGTAGAAAAGAATCTGAAAGATCATCTAGCTCCAACCCTCTTTGCGATGGCAAGGACACCTTCCACTTGACCAGGTTGCTCAAAATCCCATCCAGTCTGGCCTTGAACACCTCCAGGGATGGGACATCCACAGCTTCTCTAGGTGTGTGTGTCGACACAAGCAGGCAGGTGGGACAACCACAAAGTCACTGTTAGAATGCAGAGTTGATTTATCCCTCTTTCCTTCCTGTTGGGGGGACCCTAAAACAGCACCTGGGCAAAGGTACATAAAGAAGATGCAGGCACCTTTAAACTTGGTCCATGCTAGAGAATCAGTGGCCTGCTGTTCAATCAGGCTGCAGGGTCACTTGATTGATTTACAGTCTTTCTTGACAGTTTAATCCATATTTTCCAACAATGGGCAACCTTACCACCCTCATAGTGAAGAATTTCTTCCTAAAATTTAATCTAAACCAACCTCTTTCTGTTTAAAGCCGTTCTGCCTAGCCCCTACATTCTCTTGCAAAAAATTCTTCTTCAGCCTTCTTGTGGGGGCACAGACTACAATGTATACAAACAGTGTGAAAAATCTTTCATATTTGTTTATAGATGTTTACGACAACTTTCCTTTGGGCCAGTGTAGTCCAAACCCACCAAAAATTTTTAAACATCACTAAAATTGTTGTCATTTTTACTTTGAAGAAAGGCAGCAGCATCCTGGGTCACATTAGGCAGAGCACTGCCAGGAGGTCAAGGGAGATAGTCCTGCTCCTCAGCCTGATGGGACAGGTCTGGGTGATGTGTCCAGTGCTGGGCACTCCAGCACAAGAAAACAGGGACAGGTTACTGGAGTTACTCCAGAAAAATAGTGGAGGGACAGGCTGCAGAGACCAGCACTTTGGGAAACCCTTGTGTCCAGGAGGGACAGGTGTGCTGGTAGCTGGGGGGGAGGGATTTATCAGTTCTGGGGTGATTTAAAAAGGTATTGAGAAATTCATGTTTGCTAATATTTTACATATTACTTCTTGTAGTGATTTTCATCTTGAATGCATACTTCAATGATCATTTTAATTATGTGTTGTCAGTAAGTTAATAAACCACTTCAAACTTGATTTAACTATGTAAATTGAGAAATTTTTTATTCAGAGACAAATTTTGCTGGTCAAATCTGAGTTTGTGGTATTGTACATGGCAAATATGGTTGAGAACAAAATGGAGCAAAATGGAAAGGAGAAAGTTAAGAGGTTTTTGGTAAAGTAATTTATGTTTTCTGACATAGTGAAGTATTTTCATCTTATGATTGATGTGTGACATGTTTTTCTCATTTGCTACAGCATTGTCCTCTGAAAACACCGTTGAAGTATCCATGCATAAACACAGCTTTAGCAGGACACACTCTGTTGAGATGCTCACCATCCAAACTCTGCTGGAGCAGCTGTTGCTGATGTCTCCAGTACAGAGCTTCCTGTGCCCTCCCCACACAGCCTCACTGCGAAAAGGGTAGAGCAGTGCAGGCTGTAGTCACACCTCTGATTGCAGACAGGGGTCTTCAGGGCTCTGGGTGCTTGAAAAGGTCATTTACCAAAGAGTAGGGCTGGAGTTAATTATGTCTCTGAGACTGAGATGCCATATTCAATTACAACTCTTGTCAATAAGGATTTTCTTTTTTGAGAGAGTTTTAAAGAGTCCTGTAATTATTACAGTTTTTCCTTTTATATAAACACAACTACTAGAAGTCACATACACCTCCAGATAAAAGCACCTCTGCCACAGACTGTTTGTAGCAGTTTGGATGCATTTAAATTTGGCAAACAGCTTGACCTAACGATCAGTCAGCAATTGAAGTCATTCCTTTATAAAATGGATTTTAATTAAATACTAAGCTGAACAATTGAGTTATAATTATTTTTTGGTGTTTATAATACACAAAATAGAATATTTTCTGAAAAGAAAATGACCCTGATGTATAGGGCTGGTACTTCTGCTAAAGAATGTGACTGTCAGCAAGAGGAACACAGTCCATTTTGTCTGTGCCTCTCACTTCCATCTTGAAAACCCTGAGCAGACAAATGCCTTCCCACAGAAAAATGGGAGGGAAATTTTGTGCTGGTGGGTTTTGCCTGCTGCCCTATTATAGGATTTCTACATGAAACAAACAAAAAAAATCTAAACATACAGCAAAGCCTATTTAAAGGTATTTGGGGTACTATTGCATGTTTTATTTATGTTACGTTTCTGCTTTGCAGACACCAGGAGCTGCTTTAGCTGGGGTGAGGATAAGGAGGGATCCCACCTCATGCCATAAAAACAGGCCCAACCCTAGTCAATGTAGATCTCAGTTGTTCCCAGTCTTTCTCAGACCCCTAAGAAACAGCTGCTGAGATGGATTTACAACATACAAAAGAACCTAGAACAGCCTGAAGTTAGGTTGGGTCTTATAAGAAGTCTACAGTTGTATTCATCTAACTAAGATTATGTGAAATGCCTATTATGATGTGAAAAACACTAGGCATTTGTAACAGCTTCTCTAAATTAAATCTTCTTCCTTGTCAAGAAAAGAAAGACCATGCAGATGTAAGATTTTCTCTAATTATCCTCAGTTCTTTACAGCTTTCAATAAAAAGAAAAGTGCTTGTAAGTCACATAGTATTACTGTGTAGTCCTGCAAGCTGTGACAGACATTTAATTTCCTATGGCTTACTCAAAAAGGCAGTTCTATTTGCAACTCTCTGCAGCAGAGATAGATCCTGGGAAATGGCAGAAGTGTGCACGACTCTTCACTACCTATTGCATGAACAAGTTTCTCAGTAGAACTTGAAAAGCAGTTCAGAACAGCCTCTTGCAATTGCCATAAAAACAAGCACAGTGAATTGACTTGTCTTAAACACATTTTTCAATGCAACAAAAAAAGGCAACTGGCTTGGACATAGTTAAAAGATAATTAATGAATTCACTCTTTACAGCTGGCCCTGTGTTACTGATTTCTGAATTGCAGCTCTCAGCCTGAGGTATGAAATACATTATGAAATTCAGATGTCGAATTATAGAAAAGCATTCCAAGATGAACATGTCTTTGTTTAACCACTGCTGTCCAGTGAAGCAACATCCATAAACTCTTAGCTTTTTTGTCCTAAACCAGCAGCATCATTACAGCCTTTGGAAACTGCCAGTGTTACAGGCTCCATGCAATCACTCCATAGCTTTTCTGATGTGCGTTAGATACTGCAGTGGTAAAAGTTATTACTACTGAAACCCTGAACAGACAGATTAAGCCATTATTAATGCTGAATACACAAGAAGAAAAATAATGAAGGTAAAACAGGAAAGAGAAAATTAATTTAAATTTAAATTAATTTTAATTTAAAATAAGATGTTGACATTCTTCAGCCGAGATTTACCAGTGCCTTTTTGTGATTGACCTTGTGCATTTTAGTCCTCATATCTTCTCATAAAAAAATGAAGAACATATGGTTTATTGCAGAGGAAGAAACTCTTTTCATCTCATTAACTGAAATGCATCATAGGTCCATACCACAAATAAGATCACATACTAATAATTCATAGCTCATCCTATCATTCACTCCTGTTCATACACACCTCTGCCCTGAACCATGTGTAAGCACATGCCCTCATATGTGCATTGTTCTTCTTTAGATCAACATAAAAAATCCCCATATTTTTGTAAGAAGTAAACACGAAGTTAGAAGAATAAGATCAGATTTAATCTATTTACAGTTGTTGCTATTTTTTATTTCTGCTGTCAGTTCTCATTTAACTTTCCTATCTTTGCTTCCTGGCAGGAATTGCCAAAAAACAGGTGGAAGAATTGCCAATCACAGCTATTCACTGTCAAAATGCAGACAAACCTCCCCATAGATCTGTGTTCTGTTTTCCTATACTAGAAACAAAATCCAAGTCAAAAGAAGTGAGCGTAGTGTTTCCTCCCCAGGTAAATGATGGCCTTGATTAGGAACCAAAAGAACCACAGTTTTCCAAATTACTGCAAGTTAACGCTTACAGCTGGACAAGCTGACCTGTCTTTAACACAGCTATTTATATCACTAGGAAACTAGACTTCAGTAACAAATAAAGAAAGAATACATTCTGAGAAAATACCTGTCCCCTGCGTTTAGATAGTTCATAGAATGGGTATGGCAAACCCACCCAAGAGGCCTGATCTCATTGTGCAAGCATTGCACTAAGTCAAAACACAGCCTCCTCCTAAAGACCCTTCCACCCAAATGTGTTGCACAAAAACAAACCCTGTATTCAAACTGAGAGTGTAAAGGAGAAAAGCTTGTCTGAAAAGCCTTCATAGGGATTAATTGTAGGAATTATGTGACATGCTCCCCTTGGCAAGTGTCCTGATGTCATGGAATTACGAGAAGATTAATTTGGCCCACTTCCCAGCCATCGGTCTCTTGTAAGCGGCTTTGTTGTGTGAAAGTTGCATATGTGGTTCGGCCACAAAAGGGACCAAAACCAACATCCAAATTATGGCCTTTATTATGCAGACTCTCTCTTTCAATATGGAGATTAATCCAGTTTGCTTCTGCCAAGCATCACAATGGAATTACTGGCAGGCTGAGCTAACAAAATGCCACTGGCCAGCACTACAACACAGAGGCTGCATCATGCTGCAAATGCTCCCATCAGCTGTCCAGCAGATGTGACAATACACAAGCCAAAATTTGAAAAAAAAAGGGAAAGGAAAAGCTCTTGCCCTCACCTATAACCAGTATTTCAGTCTGGTTCAGAGCTAGTGCATTTCACTATCAATTATTTAGTGTACTTAGAATTCAAAACTAGAGTAAGCAAAATATTCAATGCAAAATTGATGAGTGAAATTTATACAGTACCCTTCTGTATTAAGAATGTCCCAATGACACTGCATATTTCAGTGACCATTGCTGACATTTCCTATCACAAACATAATCACAAACTGCAGGCCTGTTTCCAGCTGGTGGATAGAGACAGTCTTACTTATTCATGGTAAGGTTCCTTTCATATTATCTTTTCAGTTTCTGAGGATCAAATGTGTTTTTCTCACCTGCATTTTCACATCTCAGATCAGAGGTACATTTACCAGGGAGACATGTTCTTTCAGAGAATCACGTAGAATGATGTCTGTGGTGCAGTAGTACAAGTAATAAGCAGGAGAACACAGTGCAGGTTTAATAACAGGAAAGTCACACAAGTGCCTGTTTCAGAAGTAGAAGATGCACTATGGAGAGCAGAAAGCCTCAGCTTTTGACATGGCATCCTTCAATCCAAATCCAGTCTGTGAAATAAAACCAAGTGATCATTAAATAAGACCAGTGAATTGCAGCCCCCCAGGTCATGCAGGCAGAGGAGCTGCTCTGCACATCAGAGCTTTGTCTCCAGCTTGCCTATTTCCCCAGCCAGCTCCCTAAAACTGTGGAAGAGGCCCCACTTGGCTACCTGTAGCTGGGAGGACCTATTCAATGCCACTGAACTAGCCCAGGGAGCAAACATGCTAGAATTTCAATGTGTTAAGTGATAAAGCATTATTTGCAAATTCAGTTCTAGGCAGTGCAATGTGCTTTCTTTTTCCAGTTTCATTTCCTCACCTTCCCATGCAGAGGTGTCCAATTAGCACGGTAAAATATAATCTGTTCATTAAAGGGAAGATTTTAGCAAAGACATTTAAGAACATCAGTAAGACAGGCAAGATGAAAATACATTACATTGGGAAATGGTAAAAATGATTGAAAAAAAATATAAAATCTTAAAAGACTGAAGTGTAGTTTGAGGCTAGGCTAAGGGAGACAAAAAAAGTCAGAAACTACAGAAGAAGTAAGACAAGTTCAGAATATGAAATCCAGGTTCAGGCACTAAATGTCTCCAATTATCCACCATACAACAACCCCCACACAAGCTACTAACAGTTTTGAGTTTCCCTTCATCCTGTACTCTGGGCAAACCTTAGACATTTAATCATGTCGGATTCTGGTTTGCCACGTTAGGGGTGTAAACTCAAACACTTGAAAATTTTGATACATCTGGACAAGATCTGGCTTTGAGTGAGAGAAATAGCACAGTAGTTGAGTATATGCTTTCCTTCTGAAAACTGAATAGTTAATAATCCTTCACGCTTTAAAAAGTCTTTTCTTCTCTTTTCTTGAATCAGAAGACCTGAAGCATTTGTTTAAAACAGAAAACAGCTGAACACTCATAGCACTGCAGAAACATGTTAAACCTCTGCCAGGTTCACCTCCTCCATTTCCACTTCAGCGCACATAGAACAGGCACAGAAAGGCTCCTGAAAAACATTGTAGAAAGATTTTTTTTTTCTTTTTTTTTTCTTTGGGACAAATTTTACACCAGGGCAAAAGCTAAGTGGTAGGTTTGCTTTAGATACCTGAGAAGTGTTGGTATCTGCCACGCAGTGCCAGCTGCGTGATAAGGGAATAAGAGTAAAAGAAAAACAAAGTATTATATTAGTGAACCAGTTGGTTGTTTCTGACATTAATTTAATGCAGTGTAGTCCAGACAGAAAGGACAGGGACACCACAAGAGTGGCAATTAGCTTTATTTATTGGCTCCATTCCCCAACAACAGAAACCAATTTAAGGCCAGGGATCGTAGCATCCAAAATGCATCTCCCACGCTTATTCAAGCTATACAAAAATGACAGGAATTTTAGCCTCCTCCCAAGGAGGAGGCTAGCAACAGCCAGCATTGGTGCTCAAAATGTCTTTTAAGGACCAGCAGTACTTAATTACTGCAAAGGGCCTCAATCCATGGATTATACTGCCTAGCAGGATTCCTAGCAGCCAGGTTTGTATCCCTTCTAGATGCTACAGAAAAGTTTCAGAGCTACCAATCAGATCTGAGAAAGTGATAGGATATTGGGGAAGGTACCATTGCTGCTGGACCTTAGTTTCTGACTCAGTAAGTGTGTTGGCACTTCTTGATGTTTTTGGAGTCACACCAAACCATGGCTCAAGAGAGGGGCTGCAGGTCTGCATCTTGTAGAGGGCCCTCTCATGCAGCATCTCAGGGCTGCCCTGGGGCCTGGCAGTGGAGAGACAGCTCCAGCTCCCACCTGTACATCGGTGGGTGGGTTGCAGAGATGACAGTGACCACCCGATTGAGCTGATGTTTTTCCTCCTCTTCCCTTCCCTTTTCCTTCTTTTCTCCTTTTTCCTTTCCCTTCCTGCCCCTTCCCTTCTCTTTTCTCTAATTTGGAATCAGTTTCTCTCCTCTACACAGAAAGGCAATGCTGGAGACTTTCTGTAAGTCTGTTCCTATTTTTTGGGCTGTGTGCTCAGAAAACTATGGAGCATTTAGTAAACAAGCAATTAGAGGCTGCTTGAAAGCCACTTCTGCTGCCGGAAGGATTCAGTCCCCATCGCAGTATTCATGTGATGCCATCACCACAGCAACCGAGCCTGTAAACAATGCCGGTGATCATGGATAGCACACCGGTACTTGGTTTCATGATTAGAAACAAAAGCCTTGCCAGACTGTATTTCTTTCCTGCCATTGCAGGCTCCCTGATTGAAACGCTATTTGGATGTTTTGCTCTGGAGTGTAAGTACATTAGTCCTTGACCGAAGATGTGAGAAAGAGGTTAAACTGCAGTGCTCCACCAAGTCATCTGCTTAGACCTTGAGGTGTTATCTCTGCGTTAGCAGTGCGTACCTGCCAGCATGATGACAACACATTTATTAACACACATGGGCCCTGTTCCTTCTGAAACAAGACAAAACTAGCATTTCATTATGGTATCTACAGAGTGGGATCAGTCTTCTGAGTTCCTCATTGAAGACATCTAGAGAATTCTGCAAAACCCATTACACATAATGATCTACAGAAATATTTTGTCCATCTGCAACCTGAAAACTATATAAATCTGAAGAGATGATCTTTGTAGAGTAAGATGACTACATCTTACTTGGGAATAATATCCCCAATAATATGTGTTCTTAATAACTTAGAACAAAGGGTTATTTTGGCATTAAGTCTTGCAGGTCACTGATATGCCTGAGGCAGCTATATAGTACTGATGAAAAAAACCTGAAAAAGGTGAGGGTCTAATCTACTGCCTTAAAACTCACATCAAAACTCTCAGTATGAGTGAGCAGTATTATAGCCAGGAATGAGAGTCTAACCTAACCCTAACCCTAGATAAGCACAGTGTAGAAAACCTTATACTGGCACACCTCATCTTAATGACTATTTGCAGGGATTTCATCTAAAATAGGATGTCTAAAATTGGGTTGTCTGTTACTCTCCATTGGCTGAAGAGACCTTTAGATTACTATATCTAGTTTATACACTTACGTCTTAGAACTCAAAGTCATTGAGAGACAAATCATTTCTTTCCTGCCATTTTTGGCACCAAGTTTATTGTCTAACCAACCATTCAACACACAGATTTAAGAGAAACTCTTCACTCCAAAGCCAGTTAGAACTGCTTTGACTCAATCTATTCAGGCTGCAGCTGGGGAGCTGTGGTCCTTTCTGGGAAGATTTATTGAATTGGAAATAATAATTAATTTGTTTTCTGGTTTGCTCACAGAATTAAAATTTCTTCTTTAGCTCCCTGAGTCCTTCCTCAACACAAGTAATTCCAGGAATTAAATACATAGGTTTTTTGTGGAATTATATTATTTTGGATGTCTAACAGGATGTCTTTTTAACTCCAGTTCCATGTAGCACATGTCCTCCAGATGGAGACATTCATGGGATAAACCAGATGAAAATCTTCAAGGCTTAAGGAATGAGGAGAATTGACCAGTGCAGATTTTATCCAAAGCAAAACATGTCTTTGGATTTTTTGGGGGACAAATGGTTAAATATTTATGACCTTATTTCTTCAGCCTCCCTGGTTTCTTATGTCAGGCATCAGATAATCTTAAAAAGTTTACAAAACTTGATGTTTTCATAAATTTTAGTTCTATTTCTTCCATCAATCCAGACAGCAAATTATACATTCCTCATTTCATGTCTTGCTCTACAGAGGGGGAATAATGCCAGGTGTTCTGAGTGATTAGCTACAAAACATGAATCACAATCACTGAATCATTGAAGTGAGCATTTCACAAACAGACTTCAGCCTGAAGTTTATTTATGCAAAACTACTCCAAAACTTCTTGTTAACAGCAAATAGTCAAGAAGGAGAAAAACTCAGGTTTTTTTATTTGCACATCAAATGCAGGTCTGCTTTAAAACAGAACAGCAATTGTAATAAAAAAATTGAGCAAATACATGATCTACTGAGGACTCTCTTCCTTCAATAAAAAAGATATTCTTAAAATTTAACTGATTTTTTTTCCTAATTTGCATGTTAATTGTGTTATTTTAAACACCTGTAGAAGACTGATGATGCATACCTGATGTTCATTTTAGTTGTAAGACTATATAATCTAGCTGGGTTAAGCAGCATCTGTTACAGTTATGCCTTAGTAAAGACCATCGACTTAATGGGAGAGAGACAAATTTTAAATTATCTTTCATGTTTCATGTATCTCTTCCACAGACATTACTACTCTTTCTGATCTGAACAGTCAGCAAACGCGACATTCGCACAATGACTTTAAAGTTGTCATGATTAACCAAACAGGAGACATGAACAGAAAAAGGAAGCATCACACTATAGAAATGCAGGAAATAGTTAATTTGTATTTTTTAGAGACTGATAACATAATTCCATTCCAGATGGCAGAGAGAGTGCAAATCTGTTCTGTTCTGTGAGGATATGGGTGTTATAATAGGCTCCAATGGATCAGATTTATTTTTTCAATGTTTTTTTCCACAGACTACTTTAACCATTTCAGACAACTATTTTGTTTTGTATGCTCAGTATGAAGTATTCATATAAGATACTGTTTGTTATTGCTCTTCACAAAATGCCATACTATGGAGATGATTCCTCTCCAGGGGCATTTCTTCTTAGAAGCTGATAAATTGATCTGTCTGTTCTATGTAGGATCTTCTCTTAAAGCCAGACAGTTTAGGAAACAGACTCCTTATCTTTCCACAGCCTTTTCCCTCCTTTGACTCCTTCACTGATGTTCCACCTTCAATGGAGGTTTTTTCTTGTGTAAGGATTCAAGTGTCTTCACACTTCTCAAAGCAAGAAAGCTTGCTTACAGATTATTTCTCCTTCCCTTTGTGAAGCTCCTCAGTCTCCTTGGATGCTAGGATCTCTGTAGCTTTACAAGAATGCTGGTCTGATAGTCTTCATTTCATCCCTGAGTATCAAAGTCCTAGGGAAAACATGAGGCTGTTAGCATGATTAGATTAGTGATCTTCATTCCTTTACAGCCAGTTCACTCATGTTTCAATGCAAAACAACAATAAAGGTTGTGAAACCTTGATATTTTAAATTTAGGAGGGATACTGATTTCACTACACAAGCCCCATCATGCTGCACTATCTGTCCACAGCTGCACTGTCCCAGACCTGTCTCTCAGCATCCAGCACTGTTCTGTTTTCTGAGGCCCCACCGCTGGGGAGTTTTCTCTCAAACCTTCCTATGTTCCCTGTTCTAAATGATGGCACTCTTAAGAAAATTGCTTTCAATAAGAACATGGTTTTGTTTGCATCAGGAGCTTAATGAAGCATCACACAATGGAATACTTTTGAGAAAGTCTCTGGACTACCTGCTTCTTGGTAAGAGCCAAGAATCTGACAAATATTGTGTTTATGTGTTGAGAGACAAAGAAATGAGAAGGAATTTCACTCCTTCCAGTTAGCTGCACCCCACCACTCAAAAACAATGGTTGTTGTTCCAAAATCCCTTCTATATTTTCTGTCCTGCTTTTCTTTGCTGTATTGAGGATTTTCATTTTTGTTATAAGCCAGTTGTCCAACATGTGCTTTAAAATTGCCTTCAAAATACTTCTTTGATAGGGAAAATAAGAACTGTGGTCTGCATGAGTATCTTTTGTGCTTTTGAATGGCACATTAGAGACACATAATTCCTTACTCCACTGTAATGTAACCTAAAGTACCTATTGGTACCTATTGAAGTACCTATGCTCCTATTTCATTTCAACATGCTAATGTTTGACTGAAGACCAACAACATTGATTAGCATATCTGTATAAACTAAAACCAAAATAAAACTAGTTTGCTTTAAGGTAACATTTGTTCTGATACAAGGTGAATATTGATACTAAGAGATTAATAAATGGTTCAATAAGCACTGCAACTTGCAATCATGGTACATGTAAAAAACCAGAAAACCTGGGAGTAGAAGACTGAGCTTGCTCTGGACCTGCTCAGTTACAATTAAGAGGTAATTGTAATATAATTACATTTGGGTTTATTTTGTTAATTTGTGTTTTTTCATCACTTTTTAAAGTTTTAAATTTAATATTAAGTTTTTTTTCTTAAGCATGTACAGATTTTTACTCCGAATTTAAGCTGCCCACAATGACCAGAATACTCAAGGATTAAAGCATATTGTTTTCACTATACTGAAGCTTGGACAAGGTAATCAACTGTCAAACCAGTGAGAAATCTTTGTGAGCCTCTTAAACAAGTTGAAAGAAGGAAAGCACAAGGGTACAAAAAGTACAGTCCCCAACTTTAGTTTTATGACTGTATAACTTTACTGGCAATTTTCACTATAAACTTCAACGAATTTTAATGAGTCTCAAAGAAGACCACTGAAAGTGAGTTGATTGCACTGCAAACATTCATATCTCACATAGTTTATGCCATACTATTAAGGATTTATTTCTTTTTCCTTTAATGCATTCTCTTAGTTGACTTAAAGTGACTTAACATTACTTATAAGTAATGTTAAGGACATGTCTATGACATAGCAGTTGCTTACACACTGGATATGATCATGCACATATGTCTGTACCTGGAATTCTGTTCCAGATTCAGATATTGATTTGAGTACTACTTGTTCCCTTATAAAGCTGAATTCTGGTAGTAAACCTGACTATGCAGGTGATGAAGTATTTGACATTGATTTTAAAAACAAGACTACACAAAGTAGATGGAAAGAAAAGTAGAGATGTTTCTCTCAAACAATTGTTGAAATTTCTAGAATATTTAGTTGGAAATAGACCTGAGGTTTGTATACAACCTATTATAAAAATAATATATTTGTCTAATTTGATAATGGAAATTGAAGGTTACGTATTTTAACTAACCAACCAATTATTGTTTCCCTGCAACTTTGCATTTTGCTACACTTCAGAAAACACATTTGTGCTTTAGTATCTGTTCATCCTATTCATCACTAGGATGCTCAGATGCCTCCTAAAATACCAGTCATTGTTTACAGAAATAAAAATGATGTTTTCTGATGGCTGCCAAGTGGCTTATTAACAACACAAGTATACCCCAATTTAGTTTTTTTCAAGGGTTTGTTTGCTTGTTTCTAGTAATTATACCAAAATAATTACTTCTTAAACACTAATTTGAAAAAAACCAAATTTCACTGTGGAGAAAAATGTTCTCAGTATACCTTCAAAAATATAAATGTTGTGTGGCTCCTCTGGGTTTTTTAACACTGCAGAAATGTATCTTAGGGATGAATGTGCCTATGTTGTAATCAGATAGGATCCCAGAAAATGGTAATTATGAAGAGTAAAGAAATTCTTTCAGAAATTAATATATCAGTAAAAAGAAACCAGAGATATTATAGCACACTGATGGAGGCTGCATGAAGGGAACTATTAGGGACATTAAACCACACCACACTGAATAATGAGCCAGTGAATGGCAATTGATATGGTTGCAACATCATTTCATGGTGAATAGCATGTTAGAGATAGCATTGATTAACTCATACAAGAGACATGATGAATAGATGGATTTCACTCTCTGCTTTACTATATAATGTTATTTTAAACATGCATGTAAAGTGAGTTGGAATTTCTTGGCAACGGCTGCAAGTTATGTTCAAAGTTGTTCAAAATTTGGAAGATTTATCTAATTAACATGTTTCTCAGCAAGACATTCTTAAAATAATAACAGTTTTATGGGAAAAGAAAATTTCTTTTTTATTTGCCTGCATTGCTGAACTCTTATGTTGTTTTCTTTAACTGAGAATGCTGCTCTCATTCTCACATTACAAGCAGACAAATGCAATTGGTGGAAAACAGTGCAGATTAGAGAACATGTGTACTTAGAGGCTATGGAAAAATCTTGTTATTCCACTTTTTGCAAGTGGAAAGCAGTGGGAAATGGCACTAAGTTACTAGCAGTGATTCAGCAGTGATGAGGAGCTATTCTCATAAATTAGAAATTGTGAAGTAGTAATAAGAAAACTGTCATTTAAAACTTAACATATAAAGTTGTCACACTTTATGCAATATTGCTCATACTCAATAGGTGAAGGATTTAAGGGCTCTGAAGCACTATAAACTGCCTGTTAGTTTTCAGATTTCTTTTGTTATCACATACAACAAAAAACTGAGTTAAATCTTCATGGTCCAGAAATAAAAGCACTTTCTGGAGTCTGTGTTTTCCTGCTGCTGGGTATCAACAGCGGGAATCTTCTCCAAATCCACAGGTATCTTCTCCAAACAGATCTGTGAGATAATCCTTTACAGAGGGAAGCAGGTGGTATTTATAAAAAGAGTGAGTATGGGCTGCCTTCTGACTGAATGGTCCTTATATTCATGGTCCTTACATTCACGGATTGCTATCATTCTTTGCATGAGAAAGAAGGAAATTTGTTGAAGTCCATGGGAAATTAAAGTTTCATAAAAGTTTAATTCCACAATACCGAATATTGTGACTATTCGGTTCTGAGTTCAGGATGCTGAAATGTTTGTGACACTTGCCCCTGTTCACAGAGACTTGGCACTGTCCAGAGCACAGTCTCACCACATTCCCAGAGCTGTCTGAAGGTCCCTGCACAGGGGACCCTCATGGAGTTGTGGCTACATGCCAGCAGTTGCCACACAGCAGTCACTCAAAAGAGGACAGAAAAACATTTTGCAACAGATTGAGGGCAACAACTTCCCACAACTATCAGGGCCGCTGCCACTATCAGTGAGCCACTGCCTGCTAACTATCTGCCCCTGAGAAGTAAGGCACAAGAACTCCCATGCTCTGTGCACAATCCTTGTTTGACTACTATTGTCAGAGCCTGGAAGTATTGGGACTAAGATGTAGGTGGGAAATTATTTGCAGAAGTGGATGTGAGGGCATGTTGTCACCCAGATATAAGTCAGTCATTCTGGGATATTCAGACTGTGCTGAACTGTACCATTGCTGTGCTTCCTCACCTGACATGGGAGCTGTGGGTCTCAAGGAGTCATGATCCACACTGTCATTGGACTGCTCACCCTCACCACAAGCTGTCCAGACAGAGGAAAGGGTAACAGAGTAACAGCATAGAAATGAGCAAATAAAGGCACCAAGGCCCATGCAACATGAGATATTCTGTGTCCAGGTAATATTTCTATTTGGTGTTTCTGTACTAATTTCTATGTTCATTATATATTGATTGAATCTGTACCAGTGTTCTTATGTGCAGACCATGGATGCTGCTGTGACCTGGTTAAAAAAGATGCAGCTGAACTGAGTAGTCCATTCCTTCCTACTGAGTAGTTGGAAAAATCAGTCCTCCAGCCACACATTGGAAGGGACCAAAGAGCTCATTATAAATCTAATTTCTCATCTACGTAGTCTGTCACTGGCCAATACCATTTAAGTTTCTTCTAGCAGGATGGATTCGAGAAGTCTCAACAAGTTAGTCAAAGAGAAAACCATTAAACATTGCTAAATATATATATATATGTAACAGACTGCAAAGCAGAGGCTGGGGAGGTACACAGAGAAAACAGTGTGTACAATTGCCTTGTTATGTAACACATTCTTCATGAGACATCCACTTGGTTACTCTGAGAGTTGAGACCTTAGGTCTAGCCTAGAATGGTCACTCTAATATTCTTAAGGTGTGGGAGTTTGTTATGTAAAATTTGGTCTTCTGACAACACTGATTTTGTCATTTGGGTAGCAGCGGCAGAGCAGAAGCCCTTGGCAGGGTAAACTGTCTCTATAAATCAAAGGTCTTGAAAAGTGTGAGTGTTGCAGCAATGCTGCCTATCACCCAAGTGGCTGTGCACTAGTTGTTTAGGAGGAAGGCAGTTTCTGGCTGAAGCTATAATTGTGCATGTGGTCCTCTCTTGTTAAAGTTTTTCAGTGGGATTCTGTTTATATTCAGGAGAGCAATCTTTCTGGCTTACAACTCACCAGCAAAAGAGATGGTCCTTTGATGAACTAAAAAGACTTTAGAAAGTTTGCCAGGATGTAGCTAATGAAGAGACATGTTAGCCCATGCACCAAACTCTGCAGGGGATGAGGACCCTGCTAAGGCTGGAATTTTGGTTTACACAGTTCAAGGGGGCACAGTGAGGAGCAGTGACTCTCTGTGCAGCTTTCTCAGGGCCTCCAACTCTCCTAGCCCACACATAAGAGGTCATGGTAATTTCACAGGATTGAAACAATCTGCATAGTTGAAGAATTTGCCTTCATGGGAGTTCAGTGACTGCTCTTAAATAAGAATGAAGACAGACTTGTGGAGCATCTCTGCTGAACTGGGAAGTTTCTAGCAAATTTCCCTTCTCTAAATACTGAATGAGCTGATCTTCAGCATGCTGAAACAAATCTGACTTTCTTCAAATACATTCAGTTTAATCAATTAGGAAGCAATTGAAATTATGCATTACAAGTTGTTCTTTTAAACCTAGTATTACAGCTAGTTTCTCTGAAAAATTCCTAAATTAAGAGCTGACTGAAAGAAAAACTATTTTGATGACGGTTTTCATCACTTGGTGTTTATGTTTTCTTCCTCCATTCATAAAACAGTGGATTATTAAAAGCTGATAAATATTGCCACAAAGTCATCTGACCATATAGTCTGAGGCACAGTTAGCCAAAGAAATGTCTCCTTCTGACAGCCAAAGTTGTTCTAGTAATATGAGCAGCATAACAAGAACCTAACAAGAACCCTTTTTTATGTCAATACATGCTTGTGATGTGGGCTGTTTTTAATAGGACTTCAGAGATTAGAGTATTAAATTGAACACAATAGATAGAAATGCTAATGAGAGCTACAGGGAAATGAGAATGTACCACACAAAGAAGAAATATTAAAATATAGTACTCTTTTCTGTCTGTGAAATACATCAACCATAACAGCATTTCACAGAGAAACTGCTTACAATTACTCATCCAAATGAGTGAGATAGCATTGTCTCAGTATTAAATAACTTATGCGCAAAAGCTTTCATCAGTGTAAATTTGTTGATAACACCCTTTTGTCCAATATATATTCAATTTTATATCTCCAGAGTGATGAATGACTTATGTCTGTGTATATTCTCAGCTTGATGGGTTCTGATGCCCAAATCTCATTATAAAAGATTAAACTTTCAATGATTAAATTCTCCTATAGGCATTTAAGATGGCATCCATTAATATATTGTTGTTGGGGGGTAACAGTAATTGCCTTGACTTAGTTGCTTACTTGGCAGAGGGATGAACTTTTTGAAAGGAGTTGTTTCTACAAACTCTTAGTGGAGGAATTGCTGTTTCAGATTTTTTGTGAAATTAGTGTACCATTCTGAGGTACAAAGGAAAATTAATATCACAAAGAGGCTAGAGGATTTCTTATTAATGTGTTTTTTTCATGAGGTATGGGTCTCAGAATCACACCACAAAGCTGCAGTTGAGGAATTCATAGAGCAAAAATAAAAGTTGACTCAAATAAAAGTCTCTAAAGTAGACTTTGGAGTTTTAGCACAATATCTCTCAGGTTTTATTCATATGTCATAGATTTTAGAGGCAAAGATTACCCATAAAATAAAAATCTGTTGGCTTTCTAGCTCATCTTGTTTCAAAAGACTTACCTTAAAAGAAGGAAGATTGCCAGCCAAGCTAGGGCAAGGAGAGTCATGAAGTTCCCTAATATAATTATAGGGGAAAGGTCTGAGCAGCAACTCATTGTGTTTGATAAGAATTAGAAACCAGGATTAGGAGTGTCCCAAAATTAGGGGGTCTGGCACATGAGGTGAAAGATCATGGAAACAGTGATGGCTACAATAAAAAGGGATAAGGGAAAGAGGGGAGGAATGTAAGGAAGATTAAAGTGTAAATAATGAGCTACTGCACTGGAAAAAACAAAAGTATGGGAAGTTAGAATAGGAGAAAGGAAAACAGACAACAAAATAAGGCAAAAGGAAAAAACTAAAGAGAAGTCAACTGAAATAGAGTGGAGAGAACAGGATGGTGTCTCACATCTGACAGTATGGCAATATGGGATAGAGAAAATTGTGAAGGCACACTTTGAAAGGCAGATCAGAAAAAAATGAGCCAAAACTTGGTCTTTTTTCCAGAGGGAATTTTTTTGTCTGGATTTCTCTTTGCCATCTATCCAACAGCTAGTAGACTGGAAAAACTAACATGGGTGATTTTAAGATTTTTAATATTTAAGATAATAAACTACGAACTGGAAACTGGGATGAGATGAAGGATGAAGCTGCTTGTGAAACTGTAAGAATAGGACTGGATAAAACCACTGAAGAAATTCTGTGCTATTGACATAGATGTCTTGTCTGTCATGGGCTCTCTAGGTGCTTGCTGTAGATCTCACAGCTGGATTCAAAAGCAGGCATTTATTTGATTTTAAAACTCTTTTTTTTTTTTTTCCCCTTTGCTTTTAAAAGTATTGTAGGGCATTTTCAGTGCCTTTCAATCCATTTACGAGAACTTGTTATTTTTCCTTGCTAAACAATCAGAGCAACAAGCCTGAAATAACAAGTGGCAAGAGCATTTTAACAAACAGGAAAAAAAGCTAAGCAGTGAAGAACCCTGAGTCCTGACAGTTTCAGTGCCATAGATACAAACAGTAATAAAGTTTGAGGAGCATAGTAGTTGCATGCAGGTTTATTCTCAGAAATTACTTTGATTTATAATTACCTTAATGAATGCACTAAAGCAAAGGCATAGCATTATGTAAGAAATGCCAGATGGGAGCCGTAATCAAATTTGCTGATGAAACCATTTGAGAGAGAAAACAATAATCCCAAAGGTGAGTATACTGAAATAATTACTTCTGTTCATGGAAAAGAGGTACAAACTCCCATATCCTAAATTATGAAAAAAAGGGTTTATGGCTTTTTATCTCTATGTATCACTGAGATATGTTAATCTTTGGGTTTTGAGGGTGTTGCTGTTTATTTTTCTTTTATTGAAATAGATCCTATTGAGTTCTTACAATGTGCATTTCTTTGTAGTATTTTACAAAAAGAACCCAGAATCATTAATATTAGGCAAATATTCTAAGACATTTTGAAAAGGAGATTTTAATTCATTTTATCCTTCTTTTTACAGTTTAATTTAAATAGGAATAAATTTAACCAAATCTTGAGGTTATTGAGAACTAATTAAAGAGTCAAACAAAAAAAAAATCCACAAATAGATCAAAAGCATTTAAGGAAATCAGAATTAGGTATGGAACTGTTCACATAAGAATGCAATGTGTTCTATCTTTCTATTATGAATTATGTGTACTTGTTTGCATTAATGTCAGAGATAAATAAACAGCTGCAGCTTTGAGCTTCTTTCCTTAATGCATGCAACCCATTGTCTCATAAATTGTACCTTAATGTGCATCTTAGAATTATTTTGCTAGGCAAAGAAGGTAAAAGACACAGAAATCAAGAAAAAAAACCCTGGCAGCTCTGAAGCCTTTCACCTGGCCATGTCTCTACCTGCTTTCTCAATTGTACAAGTTTTTGCAAAACCATCATTCAGTTTAAAACCTGATTTTAAAGGGCCAATATTAAGTTCCCTTTATACCTGCAGCCTCTAGTTCACCTTATTGAGAGCTGAATGGTTTTCACTTTTAGGGCACTTCCATTGCATAAAAAAACAAGTATGAAGTATGCAGCAAGAGGGAGCCAGCTACAGTCTTCAAATACATTTGTCTATCAGGTGTCCCACACACCTAACACAGCATGCACTGGTGTTAGGCATGCCAAGAACACAGGCTTCAGAACTTCTGGGAAATACAGGTAGAAAATAGATATGAAACTCTCTGGGGCTCTAAACAGAAAGGTAAGGTTGATACCCATGAAAATTGGGTCCAAATAAAGAAAATCAAAAAAGGTTCAGTCACAGATCATGTTTGCCCCACACAGGTTATCCAGGTCCCCTCCAGATGTAGGACACAGATGGTCCCAGCCTGGTAACCCAGGCACTGCCTGAGGTCAGCCTGCAAGCTTGCCCAGGGGAAGGGACAGGAGCAGGACACAGGTTGTTGCTAAAGTCCTCTCTGGCAAGGCTCCTCCTTTATGAAGAGCAGAACCCTACCTCTGCACAGGGTCTCCTCCACCTTCCCCCCCACTAACACCCAAGGAGCCTCATGCTGGAACCTGGGGGTGGGAACCTGGCAAAAAGGCAGCTGAGTGTTCAGTGGGAAATTGAAGAAAACAGGACCTGATAGATCTGATAACATCTGCAGGAAGGGAATCTGCAGGTTCAAATCACCAACTTCCGCTTAGAAGGGATTTAGAGGTCTCCAGGAGAAGTTCTGAGGGCATTCAAGCAGCACATTGATTCAGCATGTGCAATGGCAGACCTCCCTCCTTGAAGGGACCTGAATCAGCTTTCTTGGCAGCACACCCAAGAAATGAAGGGGTACAAACACCACCTGCTCTACTCAGAAATTGCCTTGATGGTGTCAACTCTTATATTGTCCTTATTTTAAATATATTTCTTTAATTGTGATTCAGTGACTTAAACTGGATCAGAACAGCGAAGAAATGTTATGAGTGAGAAAACTTTGTTTACAAAGCCTTACTGACCACTCTGCTCAGCTTCCCTGCCAGTGACTTATCCCCACTCCCTGCTGTGAGTTAAAATCAGAAACTCCTCCAAACCCAAGGAACCTAATGTAATCACTGCATTTCCTCCTGATTCATTTGTTCATCACTGTTTTACGCTCCAACCCTTGTTATGGGCAAAAGGGCCTGCACCATGTAGCTCAGCACTTGATATTTGCTGTCACCACATACTGACACATGCACCCACGCTCTCGCCTCCCCAGCTGCAGCATCACAGGCCTCTGGCCCTCTGGTGCTGCACTCAAAC
Source organism: Rhadina sibilatrix (assembly GCA_013400275.1). Taxonomy (NCBI): domain Eukaryota; kingdom Metazoa; phylum Chordata; class Aves; order Passeriformes; family Phylloscopidae; genus Rhadina; species Rhadina sibilatrix. The sequence continues at coordinate 23,678 of VWYO01013205.1, read as the reverse complement.
CCCAAACACATACATGCACAGAGAACAGAGAGCACACACCCAGGAAAGGACTCAGTACTGCGGTTTAAGGAGATGACAGGACAGACCATGCTGGCAGGGCTAAGGGCATGGCCAGACAAATGTACTAACTCTTGAAGAGCAAACTCCTCACAGGCAGCTGGCCCCTTATATCCTCTTGCAGAACCTTAGATTGCTCCTCCCAGCATCCCATAAGGAGTTCCATCCTCCAGGACAGGGAAATCCCCAAATAGTCTGTGCAGGGCCCCTGAGAGCCACATCTCTGGGGACTGACAGTGCTGGGTCTCACCTGACCTGTGGGGTGATGCTCCTGGGACAGCACTGGGGGGCTGGCACTCACATCTCTGACTGGGACACTGGGAACTCCCCCACTCCCCTCTGCCCCCATGCCCCTCACCCCTGGGAAGGGCTGAGCCTTTAGCAGATACTCTAACAAACACCAGCACCACCAGTGGGAAGCATTTTGACTGATATTGAATCAAAACAGGTTGAAGCCTTGTGGTCATTTTTTTCTCCTTATACAGCAGAAATAAAAAGGAAATGAAATTTATAAAAGGATTGATGGCACTCTCGCTACTATAGAGAATAAAGATGGCTGGAGTGGAAGGACCTGTCATTTGTCCAGGTGCACCCCCACAAACTGGAAGCCCTTGGCAGTGTTGATGAGGCAGCCAGACACAGTTAACTGCTAGCCCATGCCTCTGGATAAAAGGGTCTCATATGGCACCAGGCAGTTGGCCCAGCCATGGACTCTGAATCACCCAGTGATTATGAACTTCTATGAGGGTATCCATGAAAAACTCTTGTCCCTATTCACCCGTACCCAATTCCCAGCTCCCAAACCTGTGCTCCTGTATGTGGCAGGATATGCCCCCAAGCACTGCCTTGCTGAGGTGGAAAAACAGAGCTAAGCACAACCAAATGTGTAGGCTAAAAGGAGCAGGTGTCCCCTCAAGTCTTTTCCAGAAGACACCAGAAGGGAGCACTTAGGAATCGCATCCTAACATTAAAAGAGCACAGAGTGGGCCACTGAATCCCAGAAAATGGGCAAGGACACTCAGCAGCAAGGCCAAGCCTGCTCTGAAGAGCAGAAGCAGTGCTATTTAGTGAAGATTTTACTACAGATTTCTGAGTTTTGGAGCCTAAAGGCTTGCTCCTCTATAATCTTCATGATTGTGAAAGGGCACCCAATGGAGGTCATTCTGCCAGCTGTACTAAAGACATGCTTCAAAAACATGCTGGACAGGATACAAATGGAGAGAATAGCAACCAGATGATTCAATGCTGGCTGCACATCTTTTCTCAGCTGCCAATAGCACAGGGTCTGAGTCAATGGGCTGCAACAGCCTGTCTTGTAAATAATCCTCCACATTTTTCTCTTCTGCAGATCTACTAAAGAAAAAATAATGTGGTGTAAGGTAGCCCATAGTTGTCTCACCCTTGTAACAAACAGGACCATTCACTGTCTCCTGTGTCATTCCTGATGGTATGTTTCTGTGGTGCAGAAGTGCATTGGAGTGTCAATGTCCTCTTGAGCTATCCCAGAAAAGGATTTCAGGTATCATGGGATGGACTGTGTTTAGAAGGTTTTGAGTTGAATTAACCACATCTTCTTATTCCCTTCTGAGAAGACAGAAAATGGGATATTTTCAAATGTAAGGTGGTCTGGATAAAATGCTATCATTTAAATTCCCTTGTGCTCCAGAGACAGCCAGATACAGCCTACTCTTTTGAACAATTCACAACACAGATTTTTCATTATGGAATTGGATCGGAAAGTCTTCATCTTGATAATGGAGCTGCACTGGCTCTAGGGTGCTTTTGAACACAGACAGATGAAACTCCAAGGGGTGGGGAGAAGGCCCTCTTACAGCAACCATCATGGAAACATTCTCCTTGGATTCATATTTTTGCTTCCCCTCAAAAAGTCTTTTAGACCGTTTGTGACCTACTGCTAAAAGGAGCTGATGTAATTGCAGAGAGCAGACACAGCATCCAGTGTACCTCTCTAGGGCAGGACTCAGCTACAAGGTCAGACAGAGCAAAGTTATGGCAGGGCTGGAAAACAGCACTCCTTCAGTGTAGCTGAGGCAGAGGACAAAACTTCACATCTGCTCTTAATAATGCTTCTGCACCTGTGGGTGAGGGTGGAGGTCTCAGGAGAGGCCAGTGAAGACTACTGAGACTCATTGATGCGCCTGGGCGCTTGAGACCATTCTCTGCTAGCTGTCACCTGGGAAACGTGGTAGCCTCTCAGAGAGCTTGTGGGGTCAGCTTTTCATTATCTCAGGTACCCCGTGGGTCCTCAGATGCTAATGGCCACTTACACATAGCCAGCTGAGCTAAGCCAGTCGATGTATGGGATTTGTCAATAAATGAAGATGTCAAAACATATCACACACCTGGTGTTAGGTTTGAAAATGTTGCTGTGTCAGCAGACTTGTAGGAGTTGAATTATTTGCCTCATAAGAAGGATCTGGTGCCATTTGAGATGCTCTTGTGAATCCAAGATGTCTCTAGGATAGGCAGATGTGATAGGGAGCACTTACATGAGACTCAAGAACTTTTGCAATGAATACTGCAGGAAGTTAGACAGGATACTGTGGGACACCTTAATGATGGGTCACCGTATTTAGACAATCCACTTACAAGTTTTTACTATGGTTTAATCTAAAGAACATTTGGACAGCCAAGCATTTGGTGTTTATGTCAAGATGGTCTGAAGGGTGGGTTTGATTTTTCTCACTAGACCTCTCTTGCTTGTACTACTTTAGGCGTGAAATTTCATCTACAGCTTAAGAAATTTACTCTTCCTCTTGGGTTAGCCCTCAGAGACACATTGCTCTGCAGTACATTTTACAGTAGGATGTCTTGGCTATCTGGGACTGCAGCCCAAGCTCACTTTGCTTTGGCATAGCTGGAGAGAGAAGCACCATTGTTCCCAGAATGAATTTTAAAATATTTCCACATTGAGGAGACAGATAAACACAAAATTCTTTTAGAAGATCAATGCTGTGAGGAGTGACAACTGCTTTGGCACACTCCTGAGGTGCACTGCTTTGATATGGTGCAGGTTCAAAGCTCTCTAAAACATTCTGTGAAAACTCCTTTCTTTAAGGCATTGAAGGTCAGAAGTCAACAAATACAGTGCAAAAAATAACATTAAGTCATTATTCTTTTAAAGAACATGGCTGAAGCCATTCCAGCATATCTTCAGTTTCAAAAAAACTTGGATATTTCAATTACTGAAGCACTTTACAGGCACTTACAGTTTTTACCATAATTATGACATTGTTGATATTATGTTAATTCTCTTCTACCTTGGAAGATTCTAATTGTCTTTGGTCTTTATTTAACAATATGTGTTCCCAGGACACACTCTTGATTTACTTTTTGTCAATTAAATATTCTCTTTTCAATTTATCCAAAACTCTATGTGAGCATTTCATAATTAGTTTTAATTTCATTTTAAGCTCCGCCAGTTCAAATTGTCTCCAAGTACTTAATTAAATTTCATTCTCAGGAGACAGTTATTCCATCTAGATTTTGTAATAGTTTATCATACAGTTTATAATATACTTGATAATAGTTATTCAACTGCACAGGACTGTGCAATTTCCGTAGAAATATGACTCACATACTTTCATACCCATAGCTCTAAAAATGAATTGTTTCCAGTTGTAACAAAAATAGATTAACTAGATTTAAAATACATGTGGGGAGTACCAAAACTGGAGTTTCACTCAATTTTTGATCAAAACCCACCAAGAAGAGAAGCCTTGCCAAGAAGAGGCAAGCAATGACGAACTGCAGTTTTCTTATGGTCTGTGTTCTCACAAGATGGTTTGCTGAGAGTTTCTTTCATCCTGGGGGATTTGCTGAGCACCAGCTACAGACTGCACAGGGCTGGGATCTCCCTGGTGGTGGAAGCCCCTGCTCCAGGCCTCTCACTTTAGCAGGATGGAGTCTGTTTCTTACCTGGCACTCTAAGGAACAGGTGAGTGTGTTTACTCTTTGAAGCACTTCGATGATGGTGATAAGAAAGACCTATTCTTTCCTACCTCATGACTTATAGATTAGGCTACATCTCTTTTACAGGTAGCACTCATTTTAGGGAAAGAATGGGGTTCTACCCAAGTGTCTAGAAAGTGTACTGGCTACCCTACCCTAATGGTCATTCTACTGTTTCCTAAAGATTAAGTACTGCGGAGAGTAAACTACATGAGGTAGTCAGTAGATCTGAACATTCACTCTGCAGCTCACAGAGCAGGTTTTCCTACCAGAAACAGCATTAGTAACATTGGCCTTGCCCTCTCAAATGTCTGTTTAGATATTTTTATTTAAAAAAAAAAATCAAGTAGATACTGAAGGCAGAGTAGCTTTCAGAAAACTTTTAATTATGCCTTCTCAACTGTCTGTATAATATTTACACTAGAATTTTCTCAACACAGTGAACCTCTTGCCTTACCTGGAGTTTCTAGAGAGAATTTAATTTCCCAAACTCTAAGGGTAAGGTTCAGCTTCTGCCAGCTGTTTCTAGGGGTGGAAAGGGATCCAAGTATTCAGTTCAGGACCACCTGGAAGTGAGCATCCACTACCTCTTCTCTTTACCACAGAAAAGTTTTGTGGTCACTACATTTCTTCCACCATTATGGAAATTTATAATAGAAATTTTGGATTGCTGGAAATATTTTGTCCATTGTATAAGTTGAGAGACATTTAAAATGTATTGAATTCCATTTATGTCCATATACCACTGCCTCCTTCATTAAAACTTTCTGAAAGCACTTAGATAAAATGATAAAAATTAGGCTGCAAAATTATAAGTCTTCCCCTTAAATTTATTTGGAAGGAAAGAAATGTCAAGTCAAAATCTGGGGAACCAAAGCAACAGTACTCACACAGGTGATGCAATTTATAAACAGTTGTTTTTCAAATATTTTTTTTAATTATATTTCTCCTCTTTCCAGAATCTTCCAAATTACACTCAGAGGCTGTGCAAAGGGATAGCATAATCTGAAAATAAGGCAGCCTCCTGGAACCAATAAATCTCCAAGCCTTAGAAAGCTTTATGTAGTCCTGCAATAAATTAAATTCCCTTAATTTATCTCTGATGACTTCAACCATCGAAAGCAGAGAGTAATGAAACTATTATAGGAAGCCAGTCAATCCTCCTTCAGATCTCTACAGCTTCTGAAATAGTTTTTAGTATCTGCCTCCAGTTCATACTCCATGGAGAAAGAAACAGCAAGATCTTTCCACCTCTGCCTCACCAATTTCTGATGGTCTATGGTGACTCTCAAAAGCCACTAGACGTATCCCGGGTAAAAGTGCTATTTCTCCTGTTTGACAATAGGTGAGGAAAATGCCCTTAAGCTACAGCACCTCTGGATACATTATTACAGATATTTTCACACAGTTTAACAGTTTCAGTGTTACTTTTTAGAAAAACTGAAGAAATCTGACGTAGCATTTTACACAATAAAATGAAATATTAAGTTTAATTAAACATCACACAGTATGTGGTCCAATTCCCATTGATGCAATGGTTAAAACTCCCATCACATGTAGCTGTGCAGATTTAGATAGGTGTGGAGCATCTTTGATGTCTACAACCACTAATGAGGCTCAGAGTCAGAGAGGTCTGGCTTCCTAATTTTTTTCTCTCTCTTTTTTTTTTTTTTTTTTTTTTTTTTTTTTAGGAGGGAGTGCCTCATTTCTTAACCACTCTCTGGGCTAAGCTTGTATTCTCTTTTGTTACTTACAATCCTTTTGAGTACTTCCTTGGTGGAACAGCTTTATCTGCAATGTACACAGGTCAGGCTGTGATCCTGCTCCACTCTCTCACAGGTCTGAATTATAGCAAAAGAATTTTCATCAAATTCTCACACTGAAACTTTATAAAACATCATTAAGAGTTTTTATTGCACAATTGCTCTTAAGTAGATCTTGACAAACATTATTAAACTAATTGGCAGCACAAATTTCTTATTCAAGTGCACAGGAAAATAACTACCAAAGTGATAAGTTGTTATTTTGCCATCCACAGAGAATTTTCAAGAGTTAGCTTAAGTCACTTCTATAGTTTGAGCTGTTCTGAAATCACAATGACGTTTGTGTGCAATGGCATTCAGAAAACAGTCAGCAGGAATATACATTCCTCAATGAAAACACACTTAATTAGAACCTCTAATGGTAAAGTTGAATTAAAGGAATCACAAAATCATGAAGGTTGGAAGACAGCTTTAAAATCACCTAGTCCCACCATCAACTCCGCATACCATAATCACCCCTTAACCAGTCCCAAGTGTTACATCCAGATGCCTCTTGAGCACCTCCAGAGACTCCACCACCTCCCAAAGAAGTTATTGTCATTTGTTAAACACCTTCTTATGGAGTGCTGGTTCTTAGGAGGTAATGCTGACCTCATTTAAATTAATAGAAGGTTGTGAGAACAGTGAGAACTAACCTTCCTCCATGGTTTTAAAAACTGAACTGGATGGAAATGATGTTTGGATGCAATTTCATATTGCAGTTGAATGTGATGCTAGGTAATCTCATCAAGGCTTCCTTTCCCACATAAAGCTGAATCAGATAATCCTTGAACTTCCCTTCTAACCTGGACTGTTCTAAGATTGTATCAAGCTTCAACTTAGCTTAATAGTAGCATAGAATCTTTTAACTCAAGAGTTTAATTAAAAATATTTTATTGATCCTTTTCTCCTCATATAGCATAACTTGTTTTATTAAAAAAAAAACAGCTAAGTTTCACAGCACAAAAACCAACCAGAAAGGGTCTGGACACCTCACAATCAGACTCAATTTCTGGTCATCCAGAGAATTCAGTCACTAGAGGAAACACAAGGAGCTGCAGGATGCAAGCAGGATGTCTCAATGTATTGTCCATGAAATTTTAGAAATTCATGAAATTTCTAAATTTTGAAACATGATCACTTTCAAGATTGCATTCTTTAAACTTAGCCAAAGTTTGAAGCTTCAAGCACCAACTAGTCCATTGAAGGACAGTGTTTTTTTCTCTTCCTTCATCAATAAAGAAGGTTAAGGACAAAGTCTAGAGAAATATTTCTCTATTCATGCGGTTTGAGGAGAAAAAATATAAAGCAGTCCTGTGGCATCACTGCATCTGTCATGGGTATACAGACATCTGTACTGATTAAATAACAGCACAAATGATGTTGTTGTATATTATATGTTACAGCTTCACCAACTTTCAGTCCATTTGTGATAACCAGCCTCATTGAAACAGAAATGACAGAAAGGTAAACCTGGGCCATAAGCAGCTGTTTATTCAAATAGTACTCTAATCCATTATTATATTCCATATGTTCTGTAAGAACTGCTTAAGAGCAATCTTAGTGTTATATTTGACTGGTATTATTTCCTTAAGTTAATCATAAAACTAAATTGGAATTGTAGGTGCTTTCCTTTTAGGTAACATTACAGTCATTGAACCAAACTAAAAACAAATGCATATTTTGAAATGATAAATGAAGAAATTAAATTTTACCAAATATTAACAACACCATTTTGAATGCTTATATTATTTGAATTGTAAATAGTGACTAGTGCGATTAACAGATGCAGCAGTGTATAATGTAATTTCTGTTTGGCAATGTGTTAATAGACATGTTCCTCTGCTCAGGTACAGCTGACAGCTGTTCAGGAATCCCAGGAGCATTAAATAGAAAAAAATAAATCATCCTTAACACAGAAGGTCTTTCACATGCACTACACAAAAGTTATTAATTTCCTTATAGTTAATATGGGGATGTGAACAGTGATAAATGTACCACTATTATAAATTATCATGGAATAGAATCCAGTTTTGAAGGATCCTCAGGGATCATCTTCTCCAACCTTTAAACTATTAGTATGCATCTTCACATCTTTCTAATACCACAGTTACACCTTCAGCTTATTCTGGCCACATAAAATAATCTCACCACCAGGTTTTCATTAGGGACAGCTGACATAATTCCAGTGAAATGAGCACTGTTCTCCTGCTGGCTTGAGGAAAGGACAGATGAACAGTAGTTTCTCCTTAGTGCTCAATTACAGAGGCAATGGTATTTCCCACTGCAGCATTCATGTGAAAACATTCCAGTGAGGTAATTGATAAAAGACTGGTATTTCTTGGAGATGCTCCCATGTGGGTACAAAGTAGTCAGCAGTGCTTGCTCTGCAAGACAGACCCAAGGGAAGGCAGATATGAAGATTTATATTAAGATCCTTATAGGTTGGCAAAGAACATCCAGCTTCTGCATGTGGGAACTCTCTGCTGTAACTGCAGCATCTCTGTCTTGGGGTGGTTTGAGCAAGTACTGAACCAGTAACAGACTGCTCTGATTGTCTGGTGCCCTTTTCCATTCTCCTAAACTTTAGCTTGCTTTTGGCTTCTGTACCTCCACTTAGGCACCAGGCCAGTGTTGGATAAAATGTATTTTCACAGAATCACAGAATCACAGAATTTCTAGGCTGGAAGAGACCTTCAAGATCATTAAGTCCAACCCATGCTCTAACCCCTCAACTCCACGGCACCAAGTGCCACATCCAGTCTTTTCTTAAACACATCCAGGGATGGTGACTCCACCACTTCCCCGGGCAGACCATTCCAATACTTTATCACTCTTTCTGTGAAAAACTTTTTCCTAATATCCAACCTATACTTCCCTTGACGCAGCTTGAGACTGTGTCCTCTTGTTCTCTCAGTTGTTGCCTGGAGAAAGAGACCAACCCCCAACTAACTGCAACCACCCTTCAGGAAGTTTTACAGAGTGATAAGATCACCTCTGAGTCTCCTTTTCTCCAGGCCAAACAACTCTAGTTCCTTTAGTTGTTCCTCACAGGGTTTGTGTTCCAAGCCCCTCACCAGCCTCGCTGCCTCCTCTGGACACACTCAAGCATCTCAATGTCCTTCCT
>VWYO01013203.1:0-22321 GCA_013400275.1 Rhadina sibilatrix | reverse complement strand
CCCATTAAAATAAAGTTAATTACTCCAGGAAAATAAATGGTAGATTATTCTTGCTTTCTCAGTCCCTGGAGTATTTCTTGTGAAGATAGAAATACTCAGAAATATATTAACAATGCCAATTGTGTTATACACATTTTAAGTCCTTATGTCTTTACTAAATATTTCCTTCTGGAAATACATAAGACTTATGTCTTTACATATTCTCATGTTATGGGGATAGGAAGAAAAAATTGGAAGAAAAAATCTGGGTATTCAGAGCAAGAGATTTCATTTATGCTTCGAAGGCCTTTCCTTTGGGTCTTTTGATAGGTGATTGGTAAGAAACTGCCTAAATATTACAAGTTGAAGTGATGATACAGGGAGATGCTGTTAGAGTATGTAAAGAGATGTCAGGAAGTATATTTTGAACAAAACATTAAATTTTATTACCATCCAGGAACAAAACAAATGAGCAATTAACCAGCTGCTGAAGTTGTGGCTGAAGGTCATGCTGGTGACTTGAGATGGCAGTAAATGTTATGTACAATATTCTGAGAGTTTACATCTTGGATGGAGTGTGGCCACAAAAGCTGATAGATTTTTTTAGTAAGGAACAGGGGAATCAATGAGTGGTCATTTTATCAGTTTGTTCTGAGTCTCAGAATTTACTGGCCTACATAATTAGTCTGTTATCATCCCTAGAATAATGGGGAGGTGAGTTCTTTCTTTATGAGTTTAGCTCTCATAATTTTTGTTTTCTGAGGTATAAAGCAGCTGCTTTGATTTGGAACTGAAATTTTCTTTCATGGTTAGGATTGTGTCATTTATTTTTCCTGCTTGGACCAAGTCTATTCAAAACCTATTTTTTTTTTTTTTCCTCTGAACTGGACATGTGAAAAGAGCACCTTTCCACAAATAATTCCAGAAGGAAATATGGGTCACAGGTTGGTCCCTATAAAATCAGTTTGGACATTTTTAGGTAAATTTTATATGTAGTTTCTGATATTCTGTACCTTTTTCTGCTCTTAGCTTTCTTGGTTTTCCTCTTGAACTGGAGTTTGATCTGTTCTACACTGTGCGTGATTTCCAATAGTGAGATACACTCAGTTTGTATTTAGTGAGTTTTCAGTTATGCCTGTTCCTGCTTGAACTTACACAAATATTGTGTTGAGTATGTGGGATGCTACGGGCAGATATGTAGAATTGCTGTGCCTCCTCCTGTGCTACTCTGAGTGCTTCATGAACTTGTAGAGAATCACAGACAAGTTTATGGAGCAAGGAGACAGAAAACTGGTCAGGTGGAGTGAGAGCGATAGATGAATATTTGGCATAGAAGAATTATGCCTAGAGGTACACAGGAATGAAATGAATGGTGTGCTGTCTGTATTTGTGGAAGTCAGTGACTGTTTATTCTTCAGTAATCTTGTTGTTAGAATATGCTCTTAAAACTGTCTTTTCTGCTCCCTTGCATGGTGGTCACCCTTAGTAGATATTGTTTCGGTTATTCCACAGTATGAACATCCAGTTCCCTTCCTCAGACTGAAACTCCCATATGCTCGAGTTTTAGAGGCCCATACTTGTGTTTGGAAGCCTCTACTTCCAGGCAGGAAAAGTTTTTTAAAGAAACAAACCCTCACCCAAAGAATTTAGAAGAAAGCCATGGGGGTGGAGAAGACAGTCTGATGTGGTGGGGTTATGAAAGGCAACTTTACCTTAGAAGATGAGACTTTGCAAAATTTTCTTTTAACAGAAAGAAACACTGAAATCTAAAAATTCAGGTGCTTAATTCTTGAGCACCTGAGGCTGATAAGGAAATGTAAGACAAAAAGTGCCTGACACAAAAACCCCAAGTTTATTGCCCTGTCTGAGAGACTTGGGTTTGTTATTAAGAAGAAAAAAACCCACTTAATCTGGTTGACTGAAAGACTATTACTGTTAATAAAGACTGAGTTTATGTAGCATATGCTCTAAAAAGTTAAATAAATTCAGCTTTGTGAATGGCTGTGTTTCCCATTCTCTAAGTGATATCTAGACTCTTACTGTATTATCAGTCCACTAAAAAAATGTGAATTGATCTATTCTCTTCAGTACTGTAGTACTAATATCTTTATTTACAAAGCTGAATCTGATGAGTTTGTCCAGGTCATGTTTTCAAACTTTCTGTATTAATGATGAAGATTAGTGACAGACCTAGAGTAAAATGTTGATAGGAGTAAGAGGTAACAATATTTTACCAAGCTGGTAGCTACTGAGATGAAAGGAAGAAATAAATTGAGTAAATAGCATTGTGAAATTTTGGAAATTTCTGCTTATCCATATGCTTTTGTTGTCTTTGTGGTGAGCTAGCTGCCTCCTAGCTAGACCTCTGCTTTATTACATATTTAATTTGGTAAATGAAGTATTGGTATGTACCGTGTAAAATATTATTGCTGACTGACTGTATAGTGAACCCCCTCTCAAGAGGTGCATGGGCAAAGCCATTAGCAAATAAAATAGGAAATTCCAGCAATGTTCAGCTAGAGTAGAAGCACCAAGAGGATGCATGAGACCATAACAACATTTAAGAGATAGCAGCTGGTAGTATAGTTGTCAGCAAAGCAACAAGTAATGGGAAGCCAACAAGAACAGCTTTATTAATATGTTCATGCAGCAAATAATTAAAACAGAATGGCATTTGAGGTATTATACAAAACCCCACCTAGGTGAACAGAAGCTTAACCAGAATTCTGATCTAATCATTATCAGGCAACCCTGTGCTGCAACACTGAACTTAATTTGCAGGTAGGAAGCATGGAAAACCCTCACTGAATAGAAATTTCCTTACAGTAATCATAAAGATGTTCTGAACCGTGGATTTGGTTGCTTTGATTTTCTCAGAAAGTGGATTAGACTAGCCCAGGAGCAAAGTAAACAGATCCATGAAATTTAGGCACTTCAAACCTGTTTTTTTGTTCTTTATAAGAGAAGTAGTGGTTTACTGCCTTCATGTAGTCCCAAGCAGAAATTTCCCTCAACTTGTTTGTATGGTCCCTTCCTACCTGGTACTATATATTTTTATTTAACACAGACAATAGGAGGAAGGGTTAGAGATACAAGATTAATCCCATGTGATTGTGCAGTAGAGTGCTTCCTGAAAGTAAAATAAAAAGACATGTTTTGTTTTAAAAGAAACTTTTTCCTTTTGAATGCCCTTTGAGAGGTAAATTTCTATCCCTGTATACACAGACATGGTTTTATCTACTGTCTTTCTCTGTGCAGCTGTGTCAAAAGCAAAAGACTTTTGCCTAGGAATGATAATTAGAAGGAGCCTTGCCAATGCCAAAGAGGAACTAAAGCTTAGGTGCATTTCTTTTCCCTTGAAGGTTTTATATTTAGCATGATTTAAATTTACATAGGCCTCACATTCTTCCTGCATGAAGAGCACAGAAGAGCTTAGTATTGACATTGTTCAGAAACAAAATTCCTACTTCCAGCTGGATATTGCTTTATTTGGTTTTGCTTTTGTTTTTGCCTTGATTTGCCTAATTTCTTAAATTCCAAGTGATTTGTTATATATGCTTGTGCTGTGTATAGCATTTTTTGAGGCATTTCATCCGTCCCTTTTATCACCACAAGCACAGTTTCCAATACCACAGTTTAGCTCTTGTGACTGTTCACTTGTGAGAAAAACTGTCTATCCTGACCTCTGCGTCTTCTTCTCTTCTAATGCGAGAGAAGGCAGTGAATGACCTGAACTGAGGGTGATGATGAAGGCTGGTGCTGAAAAATAGATGTGATAAGCTGAAATCTGTCATTCCTGGAGGTATTTAAAAGACTCATAGATGTGGCATTTGAGGACATGATTTAGGGGTGGACTTAGCAGTGCTGGCCTCAGTGATCTTCCAGGTCTTTTCCAGTCTAAATGATTCCATGCTTCTGGAAGCTACTGGTAGCTGTAGAGCCCATCTGGTGGTGCTGTGCAGGGCTGAAGAGAAGAAAGGATTCTGCAGCACCTGTTTGCAGAAGGGGGAGGTACATAATTGGGCACACATATGTTTTCTTTTTTATTTTAAAAATATTTTTTATTTTCTGAGGCTAATAGGCGTACAGCCTAATGGGAAGATTTATTTTAGTGTACACATCAAATAAAACTGATTGTTGTACCAGTATTTGCCATTTAAGAGGGTTTGTACCACATCAGCTACTTATAAAGAAATTGCAATTAAGCAGGGATAGGTTATAACAATAGAGTCTCATTAGTCTAAAATACCTCTGTGCATGTTCTAATGAGGAGCTTAACACAGGTACAAACAGCACCTAATGAAGTTAATGCCACCCTTGAGAGTTGAGTAACAGTAGACCTGTTTTTACAATTACATTAAGTGAAACTTGAAGATGTGAGGGTATTTGGGGAAGGTTAAAAGAACTCTACTGATTTTAATCTAGTCTCTGTTACCAATTAGTGCTGAGTGTTTAAAAAGCCTATTCAAGCAGCCCATGTCATTCAAATAAGTGAGGTAGGGAGAGCCTTCAAAACTTCAGCTCTTCAATTTGACCAGCAATACAGGATTGTGTCCTTGAAAACCATTCTACTTTAGATGAATTACGTAAAGCTGTGGTTTGGATCATTTTGCAGTAGATAGTATCACTTAAAGAAGCTGAACCATGGTAATTTTAGTCTGTCCATGCATGCATTCCTCAGATAATGGTAACGGGGTTTAGGTTTAATTAGCAACTTTTTTTACAAATCTGTTTTAATATTCTTATGGCAAATTTTCCTATCCCTTGAATGAAGGTGAACAAATTTAAAACACGTAAGTGCAGCAAAGTTGACAACTTTGTATCAGTATATCTAGAAAAGTGTATCAGTAATTAGCATATCTAGAGACATGTTTGAAAATATAAGGAAGCACTTAAATCTTTTCTAGATCTAGCATTGTATAGCAATCCTTCTTTTTAGTGCTAACAGTTTATTATTAAAAATTAGAGGAATTGAAATAGTCATCAGATCATTAATCTCTAGTATGCTGTATTCTACAGTGAGTAATAAAATACATGGTGAGCTACCTGGTAAGCTAATAGCATAAGAAGTTGTTGATTTATGCAGAACAATATTTGATGTTGACACCTATGTTTTGAAAGTCAGTTTGCTGTTCCAAGGTACCAATTTTTTATTGGTGGCATAGTAGTACCCTACACGAACAAAGGCTGTTTATGCTTCAGCAGAAGAAATAGCCCAGTGTTCCAGTAAAACCAGAAACAATGCTTCAAGGCTTTTAACATCTTTAACTTCATTAATGTTGTTTTCAATTACTAGCAATTAAAAATTATAATAAATATTGCCTAATAATTTGCTGAATAATCTAATCTGGTAGTAAGTTTTTTGTGCTAATGAAAGAAAATATCAGAAATATTTTATTTTTGCAGTTGCTAGTTTTCTTGGTAACCTTTAACATTTTTTTTCAGTTTTATATCTGAAAGATTAAATTAAACCTCTGCAGTCATACTTTGAATCAATATAATTGACTCATAATCAGTTTTGGTTATAATCAGAATTGGTTGCATAGTTTAAGAAGTTTTCATTTTATGCCCACCATTCTAAAGACTATTTCAATCCTATGTGATAGAGTCACAGAATCATGACAATTGGAAATGACCTCCAAGATCATCAGATCCAACCTGTGCCTGAGCACCTCCATGACAAATAAACCATGGCACTGAGTGCCACATCCAGTCTCTTCTTGAACCCCTCCAGGGATAGTGACTCCGCTGCCTCCCTCAGTCCATTCCAATGCTTAACAACCCTTTCAGTGAAACACTTCTTCCTCATGTCCATCCTGAACCTCCCCTGGCATAGCTTGAGGCTACATGCTCTTGTCTTGTCTCTAAAACAATGTCTTTAAAAATGTTCTTAAAAGTCACTGTTTCATACTAGGTTCTAGAGGCATGATGATGACTTTGCATATATAAGGAGTTTTCACAGGCAGGTATGCTTCCTATATATTGTTACTCAGGCAAGCACTGCATTCGTTTTTTGCCTAAGATGTTGAAGCTAACTTTTGGGTTCAGCCTTGTTTCTGAGCTTTTCATGAGAAACCTTAAAAAGTAGATTGTAATGTAATTCTTCTGCAACCATCTGCAATTACTGTCTTGAATGCCTCTCTGTGAACTTTATTTAGGCCTCCGGCAATAAGAAACCTATTTTATAAATTCTATTGAATCTGCTAATGGTTACACCTTCACTGTCTCTCATCACTCTTATTCTTCTGATAAAGTCTGCTTTTTTTTTTTTTTTTACAAATTTGTTTTAATATTCTTATGGCAAATTTTCCTATCCTTTGAATGAAGGTAAACAAATTTAGAACACATAAGTGCAGCAAAATTGACACCTTTGTATCTGTATTAGTATATCTTGAAAAATATTTTATTTAGGCCTCCGGCAATAAGAAACCTATTTTATAAATTCTATTAACTTGAAGGTTCCTCCTTCAAGTTAATGGCTTAGTGCTTTACACGCTTTGTCCCTGCCCCTTTAGTAAAATTTCCATTTGGCTCAACCTATTATTCTTTGCCTCCTGATCCTACATATCCAACTTTTTTGTGTGTGTATGTGTGTAAAACTTTCTTTTTCCAGGAGAAAATTACGATCTTTTGGTTAGCTACCATTTTTACACCAAAATTTCCTGAAAATACCATATATTTCCCCCCTGCCCCCTCCTTAGTATGCATTCAAGGTTTATAGATGTTGGACTGTTATAGACTGTTATTTTGAAATGAAGACAAAACGGAATAAGCCATTTGGAAAAACTTTCTCTTTGTATGCGGTGAACTTCTGTATTTATCAACGAGTAAACTGGAAAAGGTTCAGGAAACGAAAGGACATATTCTAAGTTTTGCTTTTTATTTAATCTGCAACGTAAATTATTTTCAAACCTGACTATTTTTTTGAATTAATAAAATGAGAGGTCTCTTCCAGGCTATAAGTTAATATATGGTTGAAAAATAGTCATTATCACTAGAGCAACCTAAGAATGGGATTATTTTAGACAACAAGATTTTAAAAAGAGAGAACATGTATCTAAACCCACTAGGCCAAAGTTTAGTTTTCTGATCAAATGTTGCCTCAAAAAAGATTTGATGGAGACCAGTACCATTCACACAAACGATGAGGAGAAAGCTGATTAAAAAAAAAATTATTCTGAAACTTTATGCTATTTTCTTAATTTTTTTTACAAGAATTTCTGCCCTCAGTGGTTATTTTCCTGTCCTGTTTTTCAATCTTTCCAAGACAAAAGTGCTAAATATGTGGGCGAACAGCACCATCTAGCGGCTCCTGCCACCCCGGTGGCCTGTGCTGGGGGGCGTTTGCTTTTCTCTTCCCGCGGAGCTGCAGTCAGGGACCCACACCCACACCTCTCTTGCGGGTGCTGCGCCTCTTCCCATTGGCTTGGGATGGGGCCTAATGCAAGTGATAGACTGCAGATCCCGCAGTCAATTTGTAAAGCATTACGCAGAAATTCAGTGCATGACTTTTCTACAGCTTGGGGTGAGTTCAGTATCTTTAAGAATTCATTGACTATTTAATTGTTCTAAAACTATTCTGATCACATATCAGTTAAAAGCATCCTTTTCAATGTTCCCCAGCTGAGGAGGCTCTTGATTATCTCTGCAGTGCATTTATGAATATTAACAGAGCTCTTCAGCAGTGGTCTTTCTTTCAAGGAAACTTTTTCTTGTGAATCATTCACCCTTCTGACTCTCACAAAGTGCCTTAAATGTAGATTATTTTTGCAAGAATTTAAGTTAAAGCCACTTTAAGTGATTGAGCCAAGAATGATGGAACAAACAAGAAAGTTGATATCTGAAGGCAGCGAGATGTGAGAACAGGTGCCTAATAATTTACTTTTAGCAAGTTGTTAGTTTTGCAAAATCAAGAAATTTATAAACAGAAGGAAGTTTAATAAATTTTTCCTAAATTTTTGTTTGTGGCTTTTTACTCAATGTTGTCTATGTTATGTGTGAATATTGCATTTTCTATATTTGAGATTACTGGATAAGAGATTTTCAATATTGTCAATATTGCATTTTCTACATTTGAGATTACAGATAACACGTGTCCACCAGGTATAAGTATTTGCGAGATCCTGATACATAACCCATGTATTATTTTGTGATTCGGATGTTTGTCATATGTTACTTATGAGGGAGGATATAAAAGTTAAGGTGAAAAATTCATAGAAAAGTTGGAATGGGCCTTAAAGACCATCTATTTCCAACCCTCACATCACAGGGGCATCTTCCACTAAATCACATTGCTCAGGGTCCCATTCCAACCTGATTTTGATCACTTCCAGGGATAGGGCATTCACATCTTCTCTAGGCAACCTGTTCCAGTGCCTCACCACCCTCACAGTATAGAATTTCTTACTTAAGAACAGATATACTTCATAGTGTGAAGATCTTAACCTGTTTCTCATTAAATGTCTGTCTCATTTCGTCATATGCAAGATGCACTTAGTTTTGATACTGTTTCTTTCCTTTGTAGCTCCCCTCAATACTAAAGATGAAGGAGTATGATAGTGGCAGAACATGCTGACAGACTGAACTTCTGGATGTGAACCTGCATAAAAATCTTACAGCAATATTCAGTTGGAAACATAAAGCTTGCATGGATAAGTGAAACCACTTGAAGCTGGAGAAAGAGAAGTGACACAGTGTTTCAGCCCAGCCAGCCACCAAACCCAGGCAGCCACTTGCTCAGCCACTGCCAGCAAGGAGAGAATCAGAAAGGTAGAGGTGAGAAAACCTGTGAGTTGAGATAAAGATGGTTTAAAAGCAAAAAAAAAAAAAAAAAAAAATTTTTACACTGNAAGATGGTTTAAAAGCAAAAAAAAAAAAAAAAAGAAATTATTTCACTGCTTCCCATGGGCAGGCAGGTGTTCAGCCATCTCTGGGAGAGCAGGGCCCCATCATGTGTAACAGTTCCTTGGGAAGATAAATGCCATCACTCTAAATGTTCCTCCCTTCCTGCTTCTTCCCTCCCTTCCCTTTTTGTAATGATCATGATGTCACATGTTCTGGAATATTCCTTTGGTCACTTTGGGACACCTGTCCCAGCTGTGTCTCCTTCCAACCTCCCATGCACTCCCAACTTCCTTGTCAGTGTGGAAGTACAAACAGCAGAAAAGGCCTTGGCTCTGTGTAAGCCCTGCTTAGCAATAACAAAAAAAAATCTGTATTATCAACCTTATTTTCAGGCCAAATTCAAAACACTGCCCCACGCCAGCCATTGAGAAAGAGAGGAAATTAGCACACACAGTCCTGAAGCAGCACACACAGTCCTAAAGCTGATATAGAAGTACGTACAGTGCTGGTTGGTATTCGCAAGAAGCGCTACACATTGAGTACTTGAAATTATATGTGGAAGTGACTACATCTTAAATTATGAAAATTCAGTGCAAGTTCTTAATTAGAATTCTTTATGGGGGGAGAAAATATTTGTGTGATTTTTTTGTTTGGCTTTTGCATTTTCAAAAGAATGCATCACCCCTTGGCTAAGAAGGACCCCAAACTCACTTATAGATTCTTTAGGACCAAAAGTATCTGAACAACATTTTATAAATTACACTTTCTTGAAGGAAATGGATAGAAGAGAGGTCAGAAATATCAATTTTTGTCATAAAATGTGCTGAAGTGTTCTACTTGACCTTTTCACCTACATATCTATCTGTTGCTGAACTCATGACTTTTGAAGGCTTCTGCAGTGTTTGACTTTATTTTCTGATCTGGAGACTGATTTTTTCTGCCCTATTTCTCCACACAGTGAGTAGTTGTGCCTTTTGCCTTGAGATAGTCACGAAGTCCATAGTCAGGGTTCTGGATAGCTAGAATAGATGATTTCCCATATTTGCATCATATTTAAACTAGACATTTTGTGCTTTTGTTTATGAAAACAATCTTTGCACAATTGAGAAACAGTACTGCAAAAATAAAACAATGATTGAGTGTGCTTAAGCTCTGTTTCATCATGAATACTAAATTTCATGATTTAGTTACATAGATACAGGACCAAGTGGACATTATGTGTTCTCTCATGACTCCTTTGACACAGCAAGGGTGTTGAGGCTGGAAGAAACTTTGCTTCAAATTTTCCAAATCTAACTTTTAGTATGTTGTAGTCAATATGTAGTAGTTGAGACAGACACTGCACTTAAGGTGCTTCATTAAAATCATCAAAAGGTTTCAGGTATCAGCACCTTGTTATTCAAAAGTCTCCTGTACCTTTTCTCTGTATCTCCCAAGAGCAGCTTCACACAGTTCTGGCTCGCTCCTACCTGTCCCTAGTACACCCACCTAACCCTGTCTGTCCTACGTACAGTATCTTACCTTTTCTGTCCCTTTGCATGACCTCCTGTCCCTGGCTCTTCTCAGGTGAGCAGACTCCAACTGACTGCTTACCAGGTGACTCACTCTTTATCACACCCATGGCTGTGAGGGCAAGGCTGTTTCCACTCTTAGATAATTAACACAGCTGTAACATATCAGGGGGAAGACTGCCTTCAGCAGCATCTCCTTTTGTCTCCCCACATTAGTATATTCTTTTCCTCTGTTAAATTGCGTCCTTATTCTTGTAGGTTTCCTCCTTCAAGCAGCTTTTTGGCTTGTAAGAGATTGCAGTCCTTTTGCCACTAAAGAAGAGACTATCTAGTATCCTCTTGATTTTTTCCTGAGAAAAGTAGTTCTTCAGATATGTCAGTGTTAAAAGCAAAGTCTTATCCACTGTATCTTTTGTTGTTGTTGTTATGGTAACAACTGAATGAGCTAGAGCATGCTAGGAAAGACTTGGAGGTGCTTTGATTTCCTATTATGATTGATTTTATTGTATGAAGCCTTTGTTTGCAGGAAGACAGAAGGGTGTCAGCACTCTTCTTTCAGTAAGAACACCATTGGCAAGGAGGAACTACTAATTTTGGTAATGCTACCAATGTTACCT
Organism: Rhadina sibilatrix; assembly: GCA_013400275.1. Lineage (NCBI taxonomy): Eukaryota > Metazoa > Chordata > Aves > Passeriformes > Phylloscopidae > Rhadina > Rhadina sibilatrix. Next base: position 11,370 of record VWYO01013203.1, on the reverse strand, counting down.
CTTGAATAGACTTCATTGTAGTAAATACAAAACTCTTCTCTCATCTGCCAGTCAATCAAAATGCAGGCAATTGTGTGCTGTTGGCAAATTGGCCTTTCAGCTTATCCCAAACCATGGAAATTAAATCCAAAGTGTGCAGATGGTGATATGTAATCTCCAAGGCCTGTTATAAAGCTAGATAAAACTGCTAGCTGAACATGCCTGTGTTCACTTACCTCAGAGGAGCTTCATCTGGTATATGAAATTCATGATGCCTTGCTTTTATTCCAGGGTTCAGAATACCTAGTCTTTAAAAGGTTAAAGAGTATGTTGGTGAAATGTGCAAGGAGTGTAGTGAAGAAAGCAAAGCTGTCCTGGCCTGTGTTGCTTATATTGAGAGTACATAGTAAAGGCTGCACTGAGTCCTGTGTTGTTTTTTTGATTTTGAGCTCTGCAGTATCAAATCAAAAATGCATGCCTACCCTATGAGGCTTCAGATTTTATTCTTGATATTTCATTCAGTCTCTGTATAGTTGTTTTGATTCTTTGGATAAAAAATGTGCTCTTGCTGTACTTAACAGAGCAATAGTCTCTTCAATTTCACATATAGAGTCAGAAATGCCATTCTAAACTGAACAAGTGGCTGACTACACCTGTAAAATGTTTCTGTATCTGAAAATGCAACTAATACTGACAAAGAAAAGGTAAAGAATTTGGAAGAAGGTTTTTTAATAGTCTACACAAATGTATGGTTTGTGTAATTGAAATATATCTTCTTTAAATCAAATTGTTCTATACCTTGGATGATCGAGAATGGGATTTCATTGTATTAGAAATTAGGGTGCAAACAGCTGAGGCTTGCTAGCAAAGTACATATTCTCATTCTTGAATCTTCATATTTCTAGGATATGGTTTCAACAAAATAAAAGAAGACAGAAAGAGAACACTTATATAGCTGCACACCCTAAAACACAGGAATAATTTGTAAATCTCCAGATTGACCTAATCAGATGCCTAAGTGCTGTAATTTTGAGTGCATCACTTCAGGGAAGTTCACAGGATGAAGGGCTGTCCTTGTAAATATGCAAAGGAAATGACTGTTGCAAAATGATGCTGAGAGCCTAAAAGTCTATTAGGCCCTATGCCTTTTTGAACTGTTGGGAAAGTATGGGAGCAAGGGGTTGGGCCACCTTCTGCACCAGTTAGAGGGTTGCACTTGTGCCAAATCAGAACTGCAACTTCCAGATACTTAACCTTGTATCTCAGGTGATGCAGGATTAAAAGAAGGCTGACATCCATGAAGGGATAGTGAGAGAAAATTAGCTTACTTGGTCAGAACGTGGTGTTAAATAACATCAGGGTTTGGATGCAATCCCTGTGTACAAGCTAGACTTGATGATCCTTGTAAGGTCCCTTTCAACTCAGAATATTCTGTGAGTCTGTATGTGAGATAAGAGGGTCCATGCTAGTTCCTGGGGAATCTACAAATGTGTATGTGCATAGGAGTCTAGGAAGGGGTGTGTGCATCTGTGTATGTCTTTGTTTGGAAAAGTCAAGTCATCAGCTTCACCAGAGCACTCCTCTTAACAAAGGCAATGGATTCCTTTGGTACTTTGGTAATCAGTGCATATTTGGTAATGGTTTTTTTCATTGAGGGATACTAGATCAGTTTTACAAGGTGCTTACTTGCCCTATTCTGGAGGGACAGGAGAAGCTGAGTCTTTCAGCTGAAGGGACTCATCTTGGGCAGAAGTACATTATGTTTTTCCCAAAGATGGCTCCTGTTCAAATTGTCTTGTCAGGGTTAGAGCAGAGTGATTCCTAGCCATTGGCATTTCAGTGGGCAGCTGGGCTTGGTCCTGCCAAACAGCAAATGCCAAGGAACTGGCACTGGCTAGCTGCAGGTTCCAAGGGGATGTTCTCAAATGTCACCATGATGCTTCATGACGGTGACATTGCAGCCTGGAGCTTGTGTCCTGGCATGCTGCAGCAGCAAGAAGGGAAGATGACAAATAGCAGTTATCACTTTTAATTTCCAGAGCTGCAGGTGTTTGGACTTAGGAGTCAAGCAGTAAATCCAACTGTTGTGAAATGCTGTAGGCAATGTCAGGACAGTGCAGAGTCCTGCTGTCTGTAAGAGATTTTGGCCAGGGACAAAGAGGGAAGATTGCAGCATTAGGTGTCAAGTACCCCACTGTGAAAGTTAGCCAGTTGGGCACCTTTGCAGAAGTGTCCTTGTCATTTTTGCTGAAGTGGTGGCTTTGAAGCTTGTGCCTGAGAGCCTCTTGAGCCAGAGTTTTGATGAACAGGCCTTCAGCCAGTGCCCAGCCTGTTTGGGTTATGGGGTGGCTCCTAGCCTGGACATTGGAATTTATGCTGCATGGGCAAGTCAAGCTAGGAGTGTCTGGGATTTGGGCATGTAGTGGCCCTGGCATGGCCAGAGGAGGGGCTGCTACCAGAATGGACAACCATGGGAAGCAATGTGTGCCCAAAAGGAGGCAGAACAGCCCCAGAGGCTTGCAGAGCTGCTGTGCCTGACTCCAGGCATAGAAAGGTGTGAAGACTCAGCTATGAAGTGCAACACCTCCAGTTCCTTCTCCTTAAGCCTACAAGAGTTCTGTGATTTCAGTAGCATTCCTTTAGTCCTGTGATTTCAGCAGCCTCCCTCTGTCTGCTCTGTAGGAGCAACTGAGTTTAAACCATTAAGTGCATTTTGCAAGCAATCCAAATGGGAGGAATGCAATGTCTGCTTCTAATTTCTTTGCATGGGATCCTGTGCCTTCATTTTATATTTAAAATTCAGAAAGCAAGTCAACAAAATCTGTTATGTCTTATAAACATTTTAAATTATGCACTCCCTACCAGAGAACTCAATTTGTGAATGTTACCATTTTGGACCATTGACACCCGCAGAAACATACACACACCTGTACACTCTTTACCATGATCTTGAACTTTTTTTCTGACAGCTGCTACTTCATGAACACGTCCTAGTGCTGTATTGAAGCTTATTACTTCATAACCACAATATAATTTTAATAACCATATTAATAACCATTATATAGTTAATAACCATAAGCCTCAGTAGATCTAATCTGCCAATGACTTGCATTTGTACTATATTAGTACATTATTCTGTGCAGTGTCTGTTTTGCTACATAGTATTTTCAAATGCTTTTCCCAAATTAGTATTGTAACAACAGACTCTTCATTCAATAAAATTACTTTAAAAGTTAATTTTTGTGCTAGTTTTTTGGAATGGAGTCTAAAGATGTCACAAGAAAGTGAAGATGTAAAGTTGGGTTCCAAAACAGGAGAGCTACAGTTTTTTGCAAAAATATGAAGGAGTTGTTCCCTTGCATTTATGAAGCACCAGTTGAATTAATCTTGATCATGATATTCAAGTGTTCTTAAAACTGCAGGTGCCACAAAACCTGAGACAGAAAAAGGCCTGTCAGTGTTCACAGCATGTGTGGTATCTCTTTATTGAGTAGCACAATACTCAATTAGCAGGTACTGAAAAATGAAAGACATTGTCTTGCTATCTGGGGAGGCAGTGCTCTGTGGTTTATGATTTGTGTCCCTTCTTGAGTGTTTGCAGGCCAAGTGCTTGACTGCTGCTGCAGTAGAGCTGCAGATCATAGGCAGCTGGGGTGTGAAAGCTTGCTTATTTTATCTTAGAAGTGTCTGGAATCGAAACAGCATAAACCATCTTATTTCTGAACAATTACTGCATTCCGCACATGGTAGTATGCTAAGACACACAATAATAATAATAATAATAATAATNAACAACAACAACAACAACAACAACAACAACAACAACAACAACAATAAAGTTTAGAAAAATTAAATCATGTTTGACCCAGCAAATAAAAGTTGTAAGTGATATTGCAGGTTTTCAGGAAGCATTTGCTGTAGTGACATGTTATATCTGAGGGGCTTCCTACTCTGCAATGGCTTTTAGTTACATGAAAGGATCTGTTCTGTGGAGTCAGCTTTATATGTAAACATAGGAGGTTGAAGAATTTGGTGTTCTTTGCAAAAATTAAACTTGGAGGATATGATTTTACTGATCAGATAGAGCTGCAGCAAGAGTTAAGCTGCTGATTTCATTTGCAACATGTATTCAAGAAAATAAAAGATACTTAATGAAAACTCTGAAAAAACATGTATGCTTCACAAAACAGCTACAACCTGGCAGAGAGTGGCTTTGGTCCATTTCTGAAGGTAGATAGTGCCTGAAACTGCAGAGATGATTTGAGAATTAGGAATACTGCAGTCAAACTATAGTGTATGACATGGAGATCTAAGCTGTTGTCCAGAAAAAATTTGCATTGGCCCTTACAATTAGTCAAAGAGAGACACGCTTTTACCTACAGGGTAAAAAAAGCTTACATTAGTACTTAAATTTGAAAACCTTAGCAGAGTTTGCCTAGTGTGGAAAAAAATCAGGAACTCTAATACAGCTGTCATAAGGTTACTCCTTAAGTGTAAGAGGAATTCCTCAGGCTTAATGTAGTATGTCATGTACTGAGTTTTTAACATTTTTGTTTGTTTGTTTGGAGTTTTAGTAGTTGGTTGGTTTTTGCTTTTGTTTTAAAATATCAGCTGTGCATTGTCTAGTGTCCTGACAGAACAGTAGTTTTAGTAATACTGTGGGAATCCACTGACACAGAAGAAAAGTTTATTTGTTTCCAGGGAAAAATTTTATATCCTGTGAGGCAAGCAGGACTTAACTCTTATGATCAAGTAGGGAATTGGGACAGATGTTACATGAAAAAACTCTAGGTAAGATAACACCTGCTACTAGATAAATATGTAAATGTGCCTGACAACTTTCAGAGAACACTTGTAAGACACAGCCTGAGAACATCTGCCTGTGGTAAAGAACTCAGCCAGAGCAGTAACAGAAATAAAAGTAAAAAAGCTAAAAGCTAGGTGGCTTCAGTTCTCAAAAAGAACCAAAAAAACAAACCAAACCAAACACCCCAAAAATCCAGCAGAAAATCCCAGTAACTGGAATGGATTCTCCAAGAGAGAATACTGCAAGAGTGTGGAAGAAGGCCATAGACTCCACATTATGTGTGGAAGTTTTCCAGTTTCCATTTCCTACAAAGGAGAAATAATTGTGAGAAGAGAGCTTAATTAAGAATATTTTTTTAATTTAGGAAACTTCTTTCAACTTCCAGGATAAAATGTAGGGGTAGAGGACAAAGAACAGAAACACTCACAATGCATTTCTTTTGTGAAACTTTTTTTTTTTCCAAAGCAGGGTTTTTTTTTTTTTTCATTTAAAAAGATTTAAATCCTTGAAACATTTGATTTGATTTGAGCATAAAAATACAATCTGCAAGGTCTGGAGTCCCTTGCAATCATGCCACATTGAAATATTTTCCTCTGGCAGCAGTAGTACTGTTTACTCTAATCATGCCCTCAATTGTTTGAGTATAATTAATGAATTTAGTCTTTTTGGATATATGCATTTGAAATAGTTTGAGGCTGGGAGACAAATGCAGGGGAACTGTTCATTTCCTACATGCAACATAGAGGCTTATGCAATAAAGTAGCATAAGGGGCTAGCATAATTGAATTATTCCCTAGCACTCTTAAAAGATGATTTGGGAATACTACAGTTTCGAGCAAGATATAGCATATAGCATGTGTATGTAAATGGACAGTCTCTCAGAGGGTGCTTTTCCTACTGCATTTTGAACAGTCAGTATGCTTGCACAGTATACTGAACAGTAGTGATGTTAACAAGAAAATAGTAATAAACATTTGGAGTATGAGATCAAATCTTTCAAAGGTTTGTGGAGATTGAGCATTGTGTAGACAGGAGCATTTGATGACTCATTTAGAGAAGAGAGGTCTTAAAACTAAGACAGATGAAACCTGTCCTTGAGAATTTAATTTTCATTCCGCAAAGTCTTACTGAAATTTTTATAGGTCACTCAAGCCAAACTCCTGCAAACAAACCAAACAAAATGACCCCAAAACCAGAGATCTAAGCCAAACCACTCATTAATTATTTGCATGTTACTTCTATCTCAGTTCACATACATGTTGAGATTTCACAATTAAACTTTAGTAAGTGGAAATTCTGTCCTGAAAACTTGAAAAATCACATTGTACTGACTTGAAAAGGTTTTTTATAATAATGTTAACTTTGACTTCCATGCTTTCATTTATCATCAGTAAAAGCAAAGAAATCATAATGCTCCTTTACCTTGTGGAGTATTCAGAGGAGCACCTAAAACAATGTGATGGGTGACAAACACTTGACTTTCACACAGAAATGAGTAGGTCACAGCATCACAGAATACTGTGTTGGAAGGGACCTACCTATGTGGATCATCAAGTCCCACTCTTGGCCCATACAGGGACTGCACAACCTTGAGGTTTTAAGTGCCAGAGTCTAAAAAACTGAGCTGATCTCAGGGTCAGTATTCAGAATAAAATGTGAGGAATATACTAAAATATGAGTCTGTGCTGAGTAGTAAGAGCAACATTATAGTGTGGAGTGCTTTCTATTCAATGACCATCAGTATCCCAAGCGATTTAGATGATTGTCTTGTAGGAGGAAATTTGATTGTGTAATTAAGGCTACTGCTGTGCACAAAGTAGAAAAGACTTGTGCACTTGAGTGTCTTTACTTCTATCAACTGATGTAAACAAAAATCTGAACAGGTGTGGGGACCTGGAAGAATATTTTCTTTTGCCAAGTCTTCAATCCTCCTTAGTGAAGTTTTAGATAAGGAGTTCCAACTTTTTCCACTGTTGTGTGTGTTTTTGTCTAAAGGTGTTTTAAAAGGCTCTTCTAGAAGACAGAGGAACCCCTTGAAGACTGCAGCAGTCTCCTCTGGGATAGGAAGAATGTGTGTACCCAGTATGCTACAAGGAAGATAACTGAAAATTCTGAGTGCAATTATTCTTGCTTGAAAGATAGGAGAGATAATGAAATAGGGAAGAGGTGCTGATATTTCTCTCTGTCTAACCTGCCTATAAGAATGTCATATTAGCCCACAGTCTTCAAAACCTATGCATAAATTATAGAAAAGTTTCTAGACAATATGTCTTTCTGTGTTATTTCTTTAAATGAGGAAAGGCAGTAAAGATAGCTGAAGAAAGGGGACACATGGTGATCACGAGGAGGGAAGCTGGGTTTCTAACACAGATTGGTGTTGCCTCTGAAGCACTCCAGGTGCTATTGTCATATATTAGGACTATTAGCTACACTGATGCTGCAGCTTTTGGAGGGTATTTTCTTTACATGTTTTGATTCCAAGATTGCAATTTAGTGAATGAGAACCATATACGAGCAAGATAATGCTGATATCTACTCGGCAGTTTATTCTCTACTCTAGAAAAATCAAAGTATTTTGCAAGACAGCAAGCATCTTGAAACATACTTAAGGATGAAGGAAACAGGCACCATGCAATTCAGTTATCTGCTCACCCCTACTGGTACTAAAAATTTAGTTTTACTGTTGCCTGTGGCTCAGAAGCTGTTATATTAGGTTGTTTATGTTGTCATTTTTCACATGCTTTAATATCTACTTATCACTTTGAAATCATAGCCTGAAATGTGTGAGGGATTTTAATGTGACTTAATATAACTCCACATGAAATTTTTGAAAACCTATGATAGCTGTAAAGTCCAAGGGGAAAAATTATATATAGTTAATTCAAAATGGCTTTATGATTCCTTAAAAAAACACCAAAGCTGTAACATCCATCCAACCATCCCTTAAAATCTACATGGAAGAAAATAGGCTTAAACCAAGAGTGAGTAATGTTAACCCCATTATCTATATAACTACATAAGAACTCAATAGAGTTATTTTCTGAAACTTTTATTGCTCTCAGTTTAAAAAAAGGAGTATAAACACTGAATTCCAGCTTGATTCTGACTACTATTACAGGAATTTGGGCCTAGAGCTCAACTTTCTTACAAGAAAACACAGTTCCAGTTTCCTCTGTGTGGTTTCTGCTCTTACAGTTGATCAGCCACCTTCATAATCCCTCAGCTGGAGAACAAAATGTTTTGGGTATAGAGCATTTTTTTATTTTTTTTTTAATATTTGGTCTGCTTGACTTTGACAAAGAGAAGCGGGAACCTGATCTTTCCCCCAGATCACAGTGTTATTATGCCATCTACTGCTGCGTTTCTGGTATCACACTTGAATAACCTGCCTAAGTGAGAAATACCACCATGGGCAATACATATTATTCTAGCAAAGATAATGGATTGGCATGAGAAGCATTGTTGTGCTTCAAGTGATGTGTGTCTTTAAGTGAGACACAGAACACTAATCAGGTACCTTCTGTTTCTTTAGACCTGTCTTCCAGTGGCAAAGTTCACAAATACAAACATGGAACTGCATCTTGCCCCTCTTCCTTTTCATGATTCAGTTCCAGAAAACAGAGGTAATATCCAATTTGCAAAGAATATGTGCCATAAATTGCAAATCTACTGAGATTTAAAGGTTAGTGAAACACAGTTTGGATGGAGAAGTCACTGAGAATCAGAAAGAAAAAAATCTCAGTATGAGACATTTTTACTGTTGTGGTTGGTGCTTTTGACCCTGACTGGATACTAGATTCCCACCAAGCAGCTCTGTCACTCCCCTCCTCAACCAAACAAGGCAGAGTAAAAGTAATAAAAAGCTTGTGAGTTCAGATAAGAACAAGGAGATATCATTCAGCAATTACTGTCACAGGCAAAAACATGTTAACTAGAGAAAATTAATATAAATTCTTGCCAAGCAAATCAGTTGAGTAATGGGAAATAAAAACTAAATTGTAAAACACCTCCCCCACAATACCGCCTTCTTCCTGTGCTTAATTTTAATCTCAATTCTCTCTACCTTTTCCCCTCCAGTGCTGCAGAGGTACAGGAAATGGAGACTGCAGTTCATTGCAGTTGTGTCTGCTGCTCCTTGCTCTGCAGGAGGAGGACTCCTCATACTTTTCCCCTCCTCTGGAAAGGAGGAGTCTCTCCCACAGGAGGAACTGTGAACCTCCATGAACTTTTCCAATGTGAGTCCTTCCCTCAGGCTGCAGTTCTTCATTAACTGCTCCAGTGTGGGTCCTTTTCTACATGGTATAGTCCTTCAGGAACAGACTGCTCTACTGGGTCACAAGTTGTGCCAGCAACCTGCTCCGGCATGGCTCCTCTCCCCATGGGACCACAGGTCCTGCCAGGACCCTGCTGCAGTGCAGGTTTCCCATGAAGTCACAACCTCTTATCTAACTGCAGGGGCTGCAGGTGGATCTCTGCTCCACCATGAACTTACATGGGCTGCAGGGGCACAGCCTGACTCACCATAGTTTTGGGGAATCTGCGCTCTGTCACCTGGAGCATCTCCTCCCACTCCTGCACTGACCTCAGTGGCTGCAAGGTTGTTTCTTTCACATATTCTCAATTGTCTTTCCCAGCTGCTGTTGAGGAACAGTTTTAAGCTCTTTTTCACTACTTTACTGCAGTGGTGCTACCACTGCAGCTGTTTGACTTGGCCTTGGCCAGTGGTGCAGTGGCAATGGCTGTCTTATATCAAGCTGGAACCACTTCTGTTGGACACGTGTGAAGCTCCTAGCAGCCTCTCACAGAAACCACCCCTGTACAGTCCTGTTACCAAAACCTTGCCAGGCCAACCAAACAAAATGTAATTAAAAGAATTCGTTTAACCTTTTCTATAGGACAGCTACTCACTTCTACTCCTAATTCTAACTCTCTTTACTTGATTGTTTTATTTTAGATTTTATTAGAGGATCAATGTGATCCTGTTACTATCTGTCTGCTGTAGACAAGTGCCCAGTCTGCTGTCAAATTGGAATGGTTCTAGGCACTGTCTTGCATTTCTAAAAAAAAGTCTCGGATCTTAAGATTTTTGTTGGTATGTAAGTAGAGCTTTAAACCTCTAGGATCACTATTTTCTGTTGACAGCAGCATCTGTTTCTTCTGGTGTACATTTGGGGTTTTTTGACCACTTTATTCTTCATCCTTCTAGACTGAGTATCCCAAGCCTTTGATTATTCTTATTGCCTTTTCCAGCTTGTTCACATCTTTCTTGAATGAGTACCCAGAGCTGGGCATGACTCTCTAGCTGAGGGCAACTCAGTCACTTAAATGAGTGAAGAAATTCACATGGCTGACAAAACCTATTCCAACTATGCATTTCCTCTTGGATCACAAAATACACTGGTTAACTCCTAGATCTCTTTCTGCAGTGCAACTATCCATGGAGTAATGGATATGTCTGTGAACGGATTACCTCTAAATTAGAGCTTTGCATTTGCTGTTATTGAGCAGTGCCTAATTTCTCTTGCAGTCAGTAAGAATTCAGTTAACTGATTTGGAAATCTAACTCTGATCCTTAATGATATTACCTGTAATAAATTTGGTAACCATACCTATCGTTTCTTTCATCCAGGTTGGTAAAGAAATATGGAATATTTTTGGGCTTGGGGTAGACTCTTGTAAAACCTCACTCCATACCCTGATCCATACCATACTCCATACCCTGATCCCTGATTAGGTTGTCTCTAACCTGCTATTTAGCTTGTCCTACATGCTGCTTTTTTTAAACTTGCTTTCTTAAGTCTTACAAGAAAATAATCTGGAATGGGCTTGTAATCAAAGCTTAAAGTCAAGATATTAACACTTTATTTCCCATTCAGGAGCATCTATGCCCTAAAAGAAAGAGAAGTGCAAATAATTTGGTGCTATTTGCACCTCTGTGGTGCTTGAGTGTCTTGTTCTTTTTTTCTAGAAATCAGAGGTTAGCCCTAGGGCTCAGATTCCTAAATTCTGCCCTTTCTTTTCCCTTGCTTAAAAGTTGTCACCAAGTGGTTTTTCTGTCCTCTTGTTAGTTTTCTGACAAGGTCTTTTATGAAATCTGAAGCATAGCTGCTGATTTGACTGTTCTTGAACTGCTCTTCAAAAAGCTCTTGAATTGCTTCCTTTGGCCTTTTGCAAACACTTGTTTTAAGACTGTAAGATGGGCCAATAAACTGCCCATCGCTGGCAAGGAGGCAGGTTCCTCTCCTCTGCCCTCAGCTTGAGTTTGCTGTTAAGTTGGCTCCACCATTCACAGCCACAGATTGGCCTCAGTCTATGCAATAGTGTATATCAGCACCACTTCTAGCTTCAAAACATCCAACATGCTCTTTTCCCTGTTGGAGTTTTTACCTTTCTGTCACTTGGATTGGTCATGTTAAACACTGATTGCATCCCAAGTGAGGAAGGAGGCAAACTGCTGTTGAATATGACAAAGTACTGCTTCCTCTTTACTGTGTATGAAGCCAGCTCTTTCAGTGCTTGTCTTTGTATTGAGTTACTTACCAAGTAAGTTTAATTTCTCCCATGCTCTTCAAAGATTGGCCTTT
>VWYO01013201.1:818213-834933 GCA_013400275.1 Rhadina sibilatrix | reverse complement strand
GTTTGCCAACAAGGAAAGAGCAAAACCTCCAGAACAACTGACTGTCCAAAGAGAAGGCAATCACGGCATTCTCTGATACTGGAAAGGGAAATGCTGAGCTTAAAAAAAAACAAAACAAAACAAAACAAAACAAAAAACAAAACAACTTTCATTTGCCTGAGGTTTCTACCCACAATTCCTCCCATGCCAATTGGGGATATGCAAGATGCGCAAAACAAGGATCCCATTTTTGGCAGGAAATACACTCCCAGCAGTACCTGCTGCACTCCAGCCTCATTCTTCTATCCCTGAGTGAGAAATCACATGAAGCTGATGGCTCTGTGAGATAATGTGTGATACCATGCAACACTATTGTCTGTTTGTCCCAGTATTCAAGGACAGTCTTCCCTAACTGGCTACTGAAGAATGAAGAAATGATGAGTTCTGGACTAGCCTAGGGACAGAGTTTGGCCTGAAGACACCTGAGATCTGGAGGGCAGAGTATTGTGGCCTTGGAGAACACATAAAGGCCAGCTGAATGCAGTGATTGGTTGCTTAAAAGTAAGAAAGAAAAGCTCTCTCCTCTGCCTTTCATCAGTAACTCTCTATGGACCTCTCCTTATGTGCTTGATTTCATACCTTCTGTACCCACACACTGGACTTACCATGGTTTTGCATCTGCTTAATCCTCATGCAATGAGCTTTGTAGAGCAAATCTCCTTTCCTGAGTAGCTGTGTAGATATTACCTGTTGGTGGAGACATGACAGCAGACATCATCAGACAAGGCAAAAGGGAAATGATATAGCAAGTAGATGTTTACCTACTGAAACCCAAAAAGCAAAGGAGACAGAAGGAGTTAATGGATGCGAAAGTTTTTCTGGTAAGTGGTGTTGTTTATTTTTCTTATAACTAGTTCCTCTGTTTCTGCAAGTTGAAATTTCATCTTTCATAGCAGATAGTTCCTTGATACTGTAGAAACTAATCAGGAACTAATTTCAAAGAAAAACAAGATGTAGAGAGCTAAAATTGTGAAATCTTGTTTTTTTCCTAAAATATTAATCAACAGGGTTCAGCCTTTGAGTACAAATTTTTCAATTTACTTTTTTTACCAGAAGAGGCTATAAAACACACATTTCCTTTTGGAACTATCTGAAGTACAAAACACAAGAAAGGCAAAACCAAAATCAAATCACAATTAATTCTGGAGATGAGCAGTAATGCAAGACCAGCTACTGAAGCTTATGCAAGCCCCTTCACCCAAAGAGGCTGCCAGACAGTCTCCTAGGCTGTAAAATAAAGCTGGAAAGAAGGCAGTGTTATTGACTTTTCAAGTTGAGTGCTGTGGGAACAGAGATAATTTTCTCACATTTGACAAAACGGACACAATAGAGAAAGATACAGTATAGCAAAAGTAGGGAAGCATGTTTTTGTGTTCATGTTCTCAGGGTAGGTGGCAGCTGGTCAGTCACAGATGGATGCTCTGGGCTGGCAGGTCAGCCATGGCAGCTGTTGCTTTAAACCTTGGCTTGCTTCCCTGGTTGACAGCATCACCAGGATAAAATCTCCCTCCTTCCCTCATTCCTTGCAGGCTAGGCCCAAGAAGGGGTTGTTCTCTGCTATGGTATTGGTGCAGTGTGGTGCAGCTCACTCCCAGTTCAGGAGGAGTGAAAAGACACAAGTTGGGGTCATTGGAAGAAGGACATGCAGCCCTGGGATGGTAGAGGAAGAACTCATGCAGCTCAGAGCATCCAATCTGCACAGCCCAAGAGCTGAGACTTGTGCACAAAGATCAGAATCACCCAGCCCTGCTAGCCTTAGGCACTGCATCCTGCAGCAACTCATCACCTTGCTTTTGCTCTGTAGTGTTGAGTTTCCCTGTGAGTGTGCATATTTAAGCACCTCAGCCTCTAAATAAATATAGTGTGATATATTTGGAGTTACCAGCTAGACCTTTTTTTTTGTCATTCACTTAAAGGTCTTGATGATACCACCAGCCCTTGAAAATGAATAGCTTACTGTGTTTGAATTTGTCTCTTCTTTGTATTCCTTCTGTCAATAGTCATTAGAGACTATCTAATGACTACTGATTACTGCCATAGGTATGGCAGTATGATGAGCTCTAAGCAGGTTCTTCCAGGTGATCTAGCAGATCAGTGGCCTCAATTAACACTGCTGTCTTTTTTTTATTACGCACAATTGCTACTCAGAATCAACCATTTGCTCATAAAATTTCAATTACAAAATGAAGAAACAAGATAAATATAACTAATAGCTCTGTGTTCCTAGCCAGATCTCCTCAGAGACAATTATGTACCAAACATCCATAAATGTCCTTTTCGTCTTCATTTTTATGAACACTTGCATAATTGCTGCCCTGATGTCACCAGGCAGGACCAGCTAAATGAGCATTTAAAAGTCTCAACTTAGACCTCCCTTAGTCCTGTGGTACACACCTTTTCAGAGAGACATTCTGTGTTGTGGGATATCTGATATGAAGCCATTCCTAGGAATAACAGGTAGAAAGCCCTAAAAGGGGAAACTTTCTCCCTTAGATGCAGAGCTAAGGTTCTTTATTGCTTGGGGATCACTACAGCACCTGTGAGAATCTGTGGGAGGGGAGAGGTAAAGCAGGGACAGCCAAAGGAATATAGCGATCAAGGTATAGGACATGGCCTCAAGTAACACCAGGGGAGATTTAGATTAGAGAGTAGGAAAAATTTGTTCCCTGAAAGGGTGGTCATGCACTGGAATAGTGTTCAAAACGCTTGTAGATGACACTTGGGTGCAGGGTTTAGTGGTAAACACAGTGGTGCTGGGTTAATAGCTGGACTCAATGATCTTAGAGGTCTTTTCCAACCTTAATGATTCTGTGATTCTATGACTCATGCATTGAACACTGCTGAGCAGAGTCGGGAAATACACACGTGTGCTCTGAGCTTGCAGCTGCTGAGACAGAAATCCTTTATTCTAATTTCTTGCAAAGCTGAGAGCACATGCTGAAGAACCAGAGGAGCTCAGTTGTCTCTAGGAAATTTGAACAAACTTCTGGATTTTAGTGAAATCTTAACTGGGAAGTCCTGAAAGACATTTGCTAACATTCATTTTATCAGGGCATAAATGTAACTGTGCTTTCTTTCACCACCTAAAATGTCACCTCTCTCACTGTTCTTGTAATAGATGATGTATAGGTACAATCACAGTCATATTTTCTAAAACAGATTACAGAGATGCCAATCTACTTACATAAATGCAGCTACAACATGGGTAGTTTTGAATAGAATAATTTCCAAGTCTTGTGTTTGTTGGAATTGGGACATATTTATTCATTTGCATTATTTGAAACTTTCTCCTGCACAAAAGTACTTATTAGAGAATGTTTAGTATGTCTAAAGAAATGAAACATCTTAATAATTAATCTTTAATTTTTTATGTGTATATATATATAATGCATGTCTTCATAATATTTATGAATGTAGAAATCTTTATTATATGTGCAGATTTTTAATATGGAAATCACATATAATAGGGATTTCTACATACATAATTATTATGAAGACATGCATTAGAGATATATATGTATACATACAATTCTAAAGACTAATTATTATTTTCCTTTCCTTATATCAAAAAGTCAAGACTCTGCTTTTCACAGTGCTTTTTGTTTGCTGAACACAGGGGTTTTTGCATGTACAGAAATGGATGTCTTCTGATTTCCTCATGCACACTCTTTGCTGTGCTGAGAGCCAGGAGCTAAGCAGTGTTTTTTTCTGCTCCTCTAGTCCAAGTCCCCAAGCCACACAAGGATACCCTTGGCACCCTCCCACTCCCATATCAAGGAGATGCTGGCCAGTCTGCTAGCCTACCACAGATAGATAAAAATATAAAGACAAACTGGGGTTCCTGGAAGAGCAAATCTGATAACCTTGCTGTGATGGCAGTAGAAGAGAGATTTATGCCCCTGCCACACATTGCAGCCAGGCTGTCCTGCAAGTGCAGGGAGAAGGAGATGCAGACTGTACCAAAAGCTGTGTGAACTACACCACGGAGCAGTGCTGATGAAGAAAGCACTGCTTCCTGTCTGCCCTCTGCCCAGCAGAGAAATAAAAGGTAAAAACCTCTTCTCCCTTAGTGACTTCTGAGCCCTGATGACTCAAGGAAAATAATTTGTCAGTGCTTCTGTGTAACAAATCTTTGGCTACACATCAGGAGAGTAATTTTTTCCACAAAGCAAGACCTTTGCCCTCTTTCTGCAGGATTTGTGTGGCAAATTTGGGGAGTTTTGATGTAAAAAAAAATCTAGATTCACCTCTCTGTAGAGAACAAGATTACACAGGATTAATATCTATTTCAAAAAGGAAGATGATTTGAAAGTGGAAAAATATCTAAGAATCTCTTCAGGGTATATGTTCCTCTATGGCAGATTGTGCAACCAGGCTGTGTGTAAAACTTTGCCTGCTGAGGTTGGGCTTTTTTTCCTGGTTTTATTTTCGGTAGCATCCAAAGAAATCCTGTCAAACACGACTTTGGTGCCAACTCATAAGCTGCATATAGCCTGAATTGTTGGGCTGTTTGGGGTTTTTTGGGGGCATGGGGAGAACAACAGTGTTTTGGTTCACACACACAATCCCCGAGTCCTCGCATTTCACTGAGTTTTCAGGAAATGAGCATATGGCTTTGGAAAATCCACCTCTGAGTCTTGGGCTGTGTCAGCTGTAATGAGGAGAGGAGCAGCACAAAGCACAGGCAAGTCACACATATGTGTCTAGCACAGGAAGAGTACCTTCAAAGAAAGCTGAAGGAGCTGGATATTTCATTGGGGAAGGCAGCACTTGGATTTGGGTACTAAACACAGTCATCATCTTTTTGGAAGCCATATGCTTTCAAAACACACTGCAGAAGGGGCTGTACTGATCTGCTGTGCACCATTAGCAGGCAATTCTCACAAAATGCTAATTCTCAAGTCAAAAATTGGTCTTCTGCAGAAATAAAAATGTTCACCTTTATGAGGGTTGGGCTTCAAGCTGTGATTTGTCTGTGATGCTGCTCAAAAAGAGGCCTTTTTTATTTTTTAAACCATTTTTAAACCAAAAGGTTTCTTTCATTCCTCTTCCACCTTTTGCCAACCAGTGGCTGAAATTATGAATTTTTGGACTTGAGAATGCAAGAAGTATAGACAAATTATTGAAACTCTAGAGATTTTCTATTTGATAGCTGGAAATTTTAGCCAGTAAAGAAAAAGGTATTATTTAGGGTCTCTATGCACTGAAAAAGTGAATGAAGGGCAGTTTTTCTGTTTGCTATGATAGGTAGAGATCAGATCATCATTTAAAAATCTCTAGCCTTGCTGTTGCATACCTTATTAAGAGAGCAGAAGCCAGCAAATAATAATAAAGAATAAAATTGTTGTCTAGTTGGGTTAACTTTGGTAATTATTTAATTTCTTCTTTTCTTCTGAACCTCATGACTGAGGACCCACCACAAACATCAGGGAAACAATCATTTCCCCAGAGACTTCTAAGGCTATCAGAAGCAGGAAGCACTATATTGTAAAATCCATTGTCACTAAACCAAAGCTCAGTAAAGGGTACATCCCACTATTATGCACATTTTTAGTCTGAGTGTTGAAGAAAAATAGGATTTTGTCAGTCTGCTTCAAGACTTGCTGGTGAATGGCTATAACTTGGTGTTCCATGCATGGTATCTTCACAATTCTACCCAATGAGCTCACAAGGTGGGTGCCTGAAATGAAAATGTAAGTGAATGCACTCAAGCACCCAGCACCAGCTAGACAGTAAAAGACAGCTGCAGTTCTGAGGAGTACAAACCAAGATCAATGACATTTCAAAAGCATCCTGAAATTGTTTACTGCCAGTAAAGCACAAATGCCTTTGACTGGGTATAAAGCTAGAGTATTAGATGTCTGCTCTTGTTCCAATGTCTTTTAAATGAACAAGCTTTAAATACATCATTTTTTATATGCTGCACTTTTGTTTCCTTTTATGTAATGGATTATTCAGAGCACTTTCTTTGGGATAGAGTTTGTCAGTCAGATGGAAGTTATTTGATTTTGCAAACACATTCACATAGCAAGACATGTGCCTTTTATACTGAACATTAATGCAAATACATGCACTCTACCTAATTCAAGGAGACACCATTCTGTTAGAGCTCCCATGCTAATCCACAGCTTTGCTTTGACCCCTTTACGCAAAATCAAAGTGAAAAAAAGGTATGAAGGTGCTCAAATATCCTTGCCAATAGCAACAGGGGAACGATTGTTTGCATGCCCAGCAGACAGCTGAGATAACTCATGGAGCTGTTATTTGTATATTTCATGCAAACTTAAATTTGGAAATTATAATTGTAGGACCTGAGAGACAGGTATAAAAGATTACTGGCTTTTAGAGTGACTCTATTTTACATGGGACAATCCCAGGGACTGGAATTTAAACATTCCCAGTGCTCTCTGAGTTGTGCAGCATCCAAGGCAGAGAGAAATGCACAAGTATTCATGCCCTGTTTTAACGACCTGATCTCAGTTTCAGAGCCCTCTTGTTCTGCCTACCTGTGGACAGCAGGACGAAGTTCACTATGATTTTTTTTTTTCTTCCCATAGGGATTTTCTGGCCAGGAATAGGAAAAAAAATCAAAGCCACTGCAGTGTGTTACATAACTTCTTTTTTTTTTTCCTCCTTTTTTTTTTTTTTTTTCCCTTCAGATGAGAAAGTGTTGATCTTTCCCTTTTTCACAGCCTGACTTCCCAGCTGCTGGCTTCCTTGCTTTTATTACAAAGTTCTACCATGTTAATCTGATCCTTTCTCTCTGTTACATCATTCCCTCACTTTAGCCTGGGAAGTTTGTTGCAAGTGGACTTCATTCATTTCAAATGAATTGACTGCTTTCAATTTTAACCAGACTGAAGTTGTGATTGTGTGTTGTTTATCCGTAGTATGAACGGGGGAAAACTCTTCTTGCTGGGGAGAGATCAGAGATTATTTAGCCCGAACTGTCTCCACTCCCAGGACTGAGACTTCCTTAGGTAAGCTTGCTGACCTGTGGAATATCCCTTTCTTTACTCCTCTGCTTTTTTTCCTCTGTCATTTTAATATTACACCCCCCATAATCTATCTAGGTTGCACACTGCTATCCTGAGATGTGTTTAATTTGCTTCTGTGAACAGGTAAAGATCTCTTTCTTTGTTCATTGCAGGCACAAGGTGATATGTTTTCAAAGAGTTTCACTGTTTGTAGCTGAGAGATTTTCATCAACACAGCTGCTTTCTATGAAGCTACAAATATTTGGAAACCTTACACACAGCAGTCAGATTCACTTGTAAGAGGTGCTTCATGCCCATTAACAAAGCTGTCATATATGGCTTCCCTTTAATTAAATATCGCTAAGAATTTAGTCTTGGTACAACATTTTAGACTAATATGGAAAAATCCTTTTAAACTGCATAACAGATCAACATGCCTACACGGCTCTCCCCCTGTTCTACTGGCTGAATGAAGCTGAAGTATACAAAATGTGAACATTTTTCAGCTTTTAGTGCCATTTGGGTTCCTACTGGCTTTACTAGCAGTAAAATTAGAGATGCCAGTTAATGTCAGCAATGGTTTATGTAAATGGTGGTTTATTTAATTTTAATTACTATGAGGGAAATCTCCAACCTCTTTCACAACAGTTTATCAATAGGGTTTTTTCATCTGTTTGAATCAACTCTTGAAAAATTAAGAGGTCTGTGAAAGTTTCCCTGTTCAGTATCAAGCATAAGCAATTAAATAAACAGTTTTCCAAAGGAACGGTTCTCATCCTGAGAAGAATTTTACTCCATGTTGCCCACCTCCTTTGGCAGGTACTGCTGAAGATCACACATCTCTCTGGAACACTTGCATGTAAGTGAGATTCTTTCTCTTTTAGGCCTGCCTTTTTTCATTAGCTGTTTAAAAAGTACTTGTGGCTAGTGAGCTCTAAGCATTTGGTTTATTGCTTGGAACAAAAAGATAACGTGTCAATCAGAGTGCAGCTTTGAAGACTTTTCTTCATTTCTTTAAGAACACATATCTGGCTCAGAAGACTTTCCCAGGATCAGCAAATCCTGACAAGTATGAATGATTCACTTACTGTATTTTTCTACTGTGTGGTACTAGTATCTCCTGATGCTCAATTTTACTGGCAAAGTTGTCCTTGAAACAAGCCACTACCTGAATGTACAAAATTCATTGTATTGCAAAATTGACTGAATGGATCAGTTTACTTCCAACATTGATTTCTTCTATGTGGTTTACTTTGTTATATTCACTTAAACATTTTCCTTTTTGAATTGATACAAAATTCAATGACAGAAAAATAATAACAAGCTTTTTTCTATCACCTAGAGCATTTGATTGTCTTCATATCTCATCCATAGGGATAGGATACTTTTCTCATCCCTACACTTACAAACATCAGCCATAGCAGTATTGTACAACATAAGCATAAGGAAAATGCAGCTCTAGAAACATTTAACTTTAAGAACAGATAATTTTAAGTTATTTACTGGAGACTTTTCTGTAAAATATGGTCCTGGTGTTTTGCCTACAAACATTTTCATGCCATTGGTGCTTGACAGAAGTCCTGTTTGCCAATGTATTTCCAAGTGCTGTTATAACTAGACCGTGTAGTTCTACGCCTGTCTTCCCTCAGCAAAGAAACCGCACTTTTTAAAGGGGAGATCTCCAATGCCATGGTCAACAGATTTTATTTCTTCATGCACTTCCCATGTGGCTTTGAGTTGTGCTGAATGAATGAATCCTGTAACACTGGGTCTTAATTCAGATTCTAAGTGCTGGCTGGGGGCAAATCCAGCTCTGCAGATGTTTTCTTTTGGCAGGGCACGTATTGGCAGGAACAGAACTTGGTTTATTGGAAACGTTTCTTCCACCTCTCAATTCCGACTTGTTTGTTTGAGGAACATTGTCCTGAGATATAAAACGTCCTTATTTTATTGCCAAATGCCTGACCCGTGCTTTAGAACTGTTTCAAACCCCCTCACATTTGTGTTCTTTTAGCTTGCTCTGCATCTGGATGCATCAGCATCATGGTAAATTAAGGAAAGGGGGGGAAAAAAAGCCAAACCAAACCAAACAAAAAGCTCTTCAAAAAACCCCAACATGCTTCAGGTAAAGATAATGGAGCAAATGAATAAATGTTAGCTAAGCATTGCTTTGTATTGGGGTATCACAGAAATGTTAAGCAAAGAGGCCGTGAGTATATAATAAAACATGAGTATATCTAATAAGGGATAATGGCAATGTTGGTCTATTTAGTAGCTGTTACACAGCAAGGAAGCTGCAAGAAATTCATAGGAATCAAAGTAAGTGGTAACAAATTCTTTTTGAGTTTAAAAATCCTGCTTATTCTGTATAATCCAATTTTATTTAGTGATGCTGAATAGCACCTGTAAAGTAAAAGACTTTTCACCAAGAGAGGATGAATAGTACAGCTTCAAGAATGTATTGATTACTGCAGTGACAGGAGAGGTTGTGCTGGTAAAACTGTGATATGTTCATTCTTCTGAATCCAAATAATGGGATTGTGTGTTCTGCCTCTGTGAGAGGTATTTGAGCCCATGTAACATTCACTAATGGGTCTGGATTGTCTTCAAACATGTATGGCATAAATAAAAAGTTTCCCTATGCTGTACACATAGAATTAAAAGGCAGACTAGATTAAGCTTCTTGCTCAAGGGCATAGAGGAAGACCAAATCCAACCATTGCTCTTGTCAACTGGTGCAGCATTTATCAGTGCTGATTAAGTGGAGGGTCCTACATGCTATTATTGGTGATGCTGGTCTGACAAGGAGTCCTGGTAAGGTGGCATACAAATGAACCCTGTTAATTTACGCACCATTAGAAACCCAAGACAGAAGGAAGAAAATCAATGCTTTGTTTTATAGTAAAGAAAAAATCAATGAAGGAAGAAATGGTGTTTCCTAGGATCTCAGAAAATGTTTTGGGCTATAGGGAATAGTTAGAGGGAATTAAAACTATTTAATACAAGTTGCCAGTGTCCCTTCAGAGAACGATCGTCTAGAGCTATCATTTTGTAATAAAAACATGAGTAAAATCCAGAAGTTCAAAGTTAGGACAAGGAAGCAATATCAAGAAGAGACTTCTGTTGTATCTTCCTAATTTAAAAATTAAACTGGCAGCCAGCTTCGTCTAATCTATGAAAACTGAAGAAAATGTGTTAATAAATAAAATTTTAAAACAAACATTGCAGCAAATGAGAAGCTACATATAATCCCAAAATCCACAAGACAGGTTTACCTAAGAGAACTGCCAGAGGTCAATTTCTAGGTTTGTTTTTCTGTCTCTTACACTAGCATATAAAGGACTGCTAGGGGAAAAATGTGAAAACAGGCCAAAAAATGGAATAAAGTTTTCATGGTGTTGACTCTTGCTCTTGGCAGTCTCCAGTTTAGAGACACCCTGAACCAGAGGTTGCATCAGGATCATCCTGTTTAATAGTCTCTGACATTACTCTCATAATTTTTAACTGTTCTTTAAAGACAGTACTCTGAAAACAAACAAACAAAAAATCAGAAAACCACTATTGATGTATGTATAATACTAAAAAATAGTGGGTTTGATTTTTTTTTTAAACTTGTTAACTTTTCATTGAGAACCTCTACTTTCTATAGCACAACAAGTGCTGAAAAATTGTTCCCCTAAGCCCTTCCTCACTTAGTTTCGCAGTTCACAGAATCACAGAGTGACAGAATAAGCTGAGCTGAAAGGATCCACAAAGATTGTTGAAGTCCAACTCCTGCACCCTACTAATCACATCATGTGCCAGAGTGTGTTGTCCAAACTCTTCTTGATCTCTGTCAGGCTGGTGCTGTGACCACTTCTCTGGGGAGCTTGTTCTAGTGCCCAACCACCCTCTGGGAGAACTTTTTCTAATATCCAGCCTAAACCTCCCCTGACTCAGCTTCAGGCCAGGTCCTTCCCTCAGCTCCTGTCACTGGTCACCAGCCCTTCCTCTTCCTCTCACAAGGAAACTGTAACTGCAATGAAGTCTGTCCTCAGTCTCCTCCAGGCTGAACAGATCAAGTGACCTCAGCTGCTCCTCACACGACTTCCCTTCCAGACCCTTCACTGTCTTTGTTGCCCTCCTTTGGACGCTCCCTAATTGTTCAACTTCTTTCCTATGTTGTGGCACCTAAACCTGCCCCCAGCACTGGAGCTGAGGCTGCCCCAGCTCAGAGCAGAGCAGGACAATCCCCTCCCTTGCCCAGCTGGCCATGCTGTGCCTGATGCCCCCAGGACAGGGTTGGCCCTCCTGGCTGCCAGGGCACTGCTGACTCATGGTCAACTTGCCATTGACCAGGACCCCCAGGTCCCTTTCCATGGCACTGCTTTCCAGAATCTCATTCCCCAGCCTATACAGTCATCCAGGGTTGTCCCATGCCAGGTGCAGAATCCAAACTTACCCTTATTAAATACAGTTGCTGATTGCCCAGCCCTCTGATTTGTCTAGATTATCCAACAGATTTTTGTTTCATCTTGCTCCCTGCGCTCAAAAGTAATTTCTCTGTTAAACTATTGTGGCCTTTGATATTAATTCTATCTGAAATATAAATCATTCAATAACTCTAAAAATAATTTTGCTCTTATGTTTATCTTTATAGATACTTTTTGTACCATAAAGACATTTGGTGTATGAATTTATGCTGTGTCATAATGATGGTCTCTGTTTTCTCTTTCTTCCTAACAGTTCCTAATATTTATCTTCCTTTTTTTTTGATTGCCAGTGAGCTTTGTAGAGTAGATTTTGAATATCTATCAACAGTGCCTCAGGAGTCTTTCTTAAGAGATGATATACCCCAAGTTGAGTCAATCAGTTGTTTGCCCTTTGTTTTAATGTAGCTTGTCACATATGAAACTTTGACACATGCAGGTAACCAGGGGCAACCACCAAACCATAGTGGAAATGCGAAGAGTAGATCGATCTGGTTACCTCACTGACAGCACTGGGTGGCACAGACACACAGGGACACGGGCTCTGCTTGGCTCAGTTCATGCCACAGAGCAGGGGGGTTCACTGCCTGCCTCACTGGAGCAAAAGGCTTTGAGCATGTCCGACAGTGTGTTGTGTGCTCTGTCCATGGGAATTCTTCCTCTAAAAACAGGCAACACTAAGCATAATAAATGAAGCTTTCCCATGGTGACATTTTTAGCGTTCCCAGCTGCAAGGTCACTTTGAATGAAACTATTCTCTCCTCCCTGACAAATCTTTCAGTTTTCACCGCGTTCTCCCAGCACAATGATTGACATTAGTACTGCTGAACATATGGTGGAATGTGATTGACATTACGTAGCTGAACACTCTAAGCCTGTCTGAGACAATCCTAAAATCATTGATCATGGGAAATATGACAAGACCATATATTGAAGAAAATTGTAGGTGAAGTACTGCATTTTGCCAGAAATTGCATTGGAACCAGAAGGCTCTCACTACTCTAAACATAAGATTAACTTCTGAGGAACCAGGTACTTTTGGGGAAAAAAGTTCAGAACATGTAGGATAATTCTTGGACTACTTCACTGATCTCCTAAAGGAGATAAGGATGCACAACTCCTGGACAGTGCATTAAAAACTTGCAAAACCAGCTGTTCTGTGCTAGATTAAAATTCCAAAGTTGGGTATTTTCCCTCTGAAAGGAGACAGCAGTTAGCAACAAGGGGAGAGTAGAGCCAACACACATTCTAGTTGTGCATCTGTCTAAGTGAGTTTGTTTCCTGAACCCATTTCCATCTGCAAGATTTTTGACAATCAATTTCACTGTTCATTCTGGAAGGTATGATCAAAATATGTGCTCATTTGCTTCGTTTTAGTTCTGATATTATGACAAAATTGAATCATCATTCTATATTCAAGTTCTTTATGTCTCTCCTGACTATCATGTTTTCACAGTCATGTCTTTTATAAGTTGAGAAGTCCTGGTATATACAGCGTCTCCTTGTTGGTTGAGCAGATGGTTCCTGCTTGTCACATTTCTCTGTCCCTTTCCTCAGTCAATCATATTCATTAGGAGATGATGGGAATCAAAACTGCCTGTATGGCAGTTCTCTATACTTCTCAAGAGGATGCCTAACATCCTAATCACTGTTTGATTAGCATCAACCTGATATTGCCTTAGATCTATTGATTATAACTACAAAATCTCTTTCTTGAGTAGTAGCAGGTGCTTTACAGCTCATCATTAGGGACTTTCTGGAATTTTTTTTCCCTTGTTATCGTCCTTTACTAAAACAGAATTTATTCTGCTTTTTTATTGGAAATCTTTTTTATTATAAGAAATCCTCTGCAATGGTTTGCAATCAGCTTCTCTTTTTACCCTTCACACCATATTCTTCATATCCAATAATTTTCTAGATCACTTCTGAATGCACTAGAGTGAAGATACCCCAGCATAAATATCTGTTTCTTTCCATTTTGAAAACTAATGCTTTATTCATTTTTTTTTTAATGCTGCTTTTTTTGTTGTTGTTTTGTTGGTTTTTTGTTGGGCTTTTTTGGGTTTGTTTTTTGGTTTTGGGGGGTTTTTTGGTTTTTTTTGTCCTATGCTTTAGTACATTATTAGTTCATGAGAATGCCTTCCTTTTTACCCATGTTAGTTAAAGTCTTTTGGAAAAGACTTTTAAAGCCTTCACCCCTCAAGATTAGTGTCATTAGCTGGATCATATTCATCTATACCCTTCTCAGTTTCCTCAAACAATGCCAACAGATTTGTGAGGCATAAATATCCTGCTTGACTCTCCTATAATGTATTATTTTTCTTACATGCCTACTATTTTTATTCTTCAGTATTGGTTTAGCCAGTACATAATTCAGATTTTCTTCTACAGATTTTCACTTCATGTCAGGCTTTTCTGGTGAGTGATATCTCTGGGACTCTATGAAATCCTTAGAGTTAGCATTACAATCTTCTGATATGAAGGCTGATGTGAGAAACTGCACATTGCTGTTAAAGTTCAGTATTAGGGTAAAACTCTTAGCTGAATCCTGAGAAATGCTTCCTGTACTTTACATCAACTTTGTTCTGAAACACAAATTTGTTTGACGTATAACCTCTGATGTGCCCCTGTAAAAAAAGATTCTTTCAGAGTGAACAGACACAAAAAATTAAATTAGCTTCTCTGTTATGGCCTCATTTCCTCCAAGAGCTTCTGATGTAGTTTGTTTCAAAATGACGCCTAGGCTTCTATTTCCATTGCAAAACTAAAATATATTATTTCCAGTGAGAGGAATCAAGGAATAGAATACACGGGGGGTTTACCCTGTTATGGTCAGTACTAAGAACATACATGCACTCTTGGGTTGTACCCAAATTCAGGACACTGTGCAGGAGAAGGGTGCATGACATAAAATGGGAAAGATGGGAAGCTTCATTCTATTCTTACTTTATACACACACACAGAGGAGTAAAGCTGGTGAAGCATTTGAATGAAATCAGTATTTTAAGCTGTCAGCTAAGTCCAGACACTCAGAGAACACTCAGTGAAGGAGAAAAAGTCTATCTTGAGCAAGAAACTGAGGAAATTCTTTTCTGCCACAAATGAAAGCCTTGCAATAGAGTTCTGCACTCTGCTGGACGAAGACTTTTTAATAAGGTGTTTTAGTCAAACAGTTCTGATTGATTGAGTCAGAATGAATACAGCCATGGAATTGTAGCTGCTTGACTGGGATTTTCATCAGAAGGTATTTGGGTGGCACTAAACTTTCACTCAGGAGTTGTGGCAATTGCACAGGATTCAGGAAATCTGCATGTTTATCCTTTGCTGTCCATACAAGTTGCAAGAGAATCAGTCCCATTGGGTGAACTTTGATTCATGAAGGTCTCTCTCCACACTTAAGTAAATAATCCTTGATAAAGAGAGAGAATGTTGATATCTATAAATCATAGATGTGAGTTTGGACAATATGAAAATGCAGCACTGAGAGTGTTATTGAATTCTGACTTTTGAGAATAAAAACCAGATATTCTGGAATGCTATGTAGCTCTTCGCCATCAAACAAAATTTAATATGAATTATTTAATTTGATCACAATCCAAGTTCCTACTTCTTAAAAAGAATTGAAAATCACTTTACTTTTTATACATCAGAGATCCAGAAACACCACAGAAATTTTTCTCAGATGTATTCTCCCTCCTGAACACATCCTTCCGTATTTTGCCTTTCATGGTGTGATGGTCTCAAAGAAACTTTAAATGGAGACAGTGAACCAGAAGATTGGGCTAGTTCATGAAACTTTCTAGTCATACTTTTATCTGAATTTACATATCTGTCAAAAAACAAAGGAATTTGCAAACAGAGTGTGATGATGTTCCAGCCCAACCCTCCCAGTTAAGCCCACCCCTCTGGTCTTCTCGCTTCCCTGCCTTTCTCTCAGGCAGGCCACTTGCTGCACTGCCAGAGTAATTCTACTGGCTGAGTTGAAACATCTTTTATTTTCCTGTCCAGTGAGGCTTCATTGTGCAGAGAAGGAAAGGATCAGAGGAAGGCAGAGGATTTTTTGTTTTGGTTTTTGTGGGGCTTGTGGGATTTGGTTTAGTTTTAACGCTTAAAATATACACTTCTGGGGTGACATTTTCCAAATCCCTCTTAGATGACTAGAGGTAAAATAATTAATTATTTCTTTACTCTAGTTCTATTCTGAGTACAAAAAATCCAAGTTGTGATGCTCCAGCTTTGCCTGTGTTACTGCTTCTTCCCCACCCTGACGCAGTATCAATGCAACTGACAAAATATGGCATGTATCTGTGCTGAGAGATTTGACCTGAGGCTTGTCATCAGGTTCCTGCAGGCTTGATATAATTGAATATTTGGCTTTGACAGCCCTTTCCAGCAATTGTGTCCAGCAATTAACCCTGGAGACTGAGGGTTCCCCACACCAGCACAACACTCAATTTCTCCCCCCTAAGCAAGAATTTAATGGATAATCTGAAGCAGGTTTCTTCCCAAATCACCTACTGAAACCTCTGTTTAAGATGAAGAAGGATTTGGGGACCCACATGGCACAGATCAACAAACAAATAAAACACTTCTAACAATTCAAGAGCCCTTTGATTGTGCAGATACCAACTACCAAGTGAAAAGAGTAACATCTATTCACACATTTTCTTTTATCTTGTGGTGTGTTCAGCAATCTTGAGTTGCTAAGAATAAGGGCAAAAAGTTATTCTTTATTTGAACCCAACTTCCTGGCAAATTAATCTCTGTCAGGTAAATAGCAAAACAGAGTAACTTTCTCTTGAACAATCTGAGCACTGCAACACACACACACAAAAAAAAAAAAACCTGAGAGAAATTAAATTACAGACGTGATCTGTGCAATGCAGACTCTAAAAAGCAATGTAAACACCAAACTTGGAAACCAAACACATGAACTAAGGCAGCAAAGGAAGCTGTGAACACTTTCGCACTGAATCTTGCCTCCATCAAAAGCCTAAGTCAACATATCAAAGAAATCCCATTAGTACCAAAGCAAGAGCCTAGATACAGATCCAGTGAACTACTACTGGATTTTTTGCCTCTGCTTCAGGGATTTTTCTTCCATCTATGAATCACCATGGATTTGTTTAACAGCAGGAACAGTTTGTTTAAAACCTCAGGTGTGCTTGATATTTTCTTTTTACAAAAGCAGCTATAACCTCTATCTTTCTAAAGAAAAATTAATCCCAACCAAAA